>CP139505.1:383177304-383361329 GCA_021014915.2 Artemisia tridentata subsp. tridentata
TTGTCAGGTATTCCTATTATATATAGAGGTCGATATATATATATATATATATATATATATATATATATATATATAGATATGAATGTATATATATATATATATATATATATATATATATATATATATATATATATATATATATATATATATATCGGGTTACACACACATACATATTCATATATATCATGGTTCACACACACATACATATCTATATATATATTTCGGCACACACATACATATTCATATATATCATGGTTCACACACACAGACAAATCTATTGATATATTTTGACACACACACACACATACATATCTCTATTACATTATTAAGAGCCAAAGGTGGCTACAATAGTAATTTTATAAGTTTTTTAAGATGACATATGAAAAGTTCCTTGCTTCACACCAAAATGTCATGAAAATTCTTCCAATACTACCCCTATTTGCAAAACTAACTTGTACATTTTTATCATAACCCGCCATTTATAATTTCACATTAATTAGTAAAAGGTTTATTATATATAATACTAGCTTAAAGACCCGCGGATTCGCGGGGTTTTTTAAAGAAATATAAAAATGAGATAATAAGAAAACAATGAACGTAAACATGTTTAATTAATATATGAAAGAAATAATGAGATAATACGTGAATTATTCGATAATCAATTGAGTTTGTTATAATTAAAATAATAGACATCCATGCGTTGTCGTCTACAAATTTGATAGTCTTGAATAGTAAATGACGTCTGCGAGCGTTAACCAATTTAATAGCGAATGTGCATTCGGTGAACACCTAATAGACCATAAAAAATGTAAGCAAAAGTAGGTTGTGATCAATAATATATTTTAATTTAAAATACGGTAAAAAATAACATGTTCTATGTATATTGTACATACCTATATAAATTAGCTTAACTCAAGTTAAGTTCAAGGATGAAAACAACATTATCCTAAAGGATTTCAATATTGAAGTTGCCCATTTGAGCCTCTCCTCTTTCATGTTGTGTAAATTGCCTCTTTCATGTTAAATCAGATTCAAATCCTTTTAGCACCCTATACTGTAACACCCCAACCCGATAAGGGTAGAAGTATTACGTTATGGTGACATATCAAAGCAAATACAAGCATATGACTAATTAATAAAAAATGAATTTCAATGGTTACAAGGGAAAAATCTGAAGATACAAGGTTACAATGAAAATTACAAAAAGTACTAAGTCTAGAATAATCTCTTCTAGTTATCTCCAATCCGAAATATCTATCAAGGTATAGCCTTCTAAGTCCAAGATACTCTCCACTCATACCCAGCTTCCTACTAAAACCTGCCGCAGGAAAAGAAATGCGGCTGAGCTTAAAAAGCCCAGTGAACAGATATAGAGGTAACAAGCAGTAATAATGGAAATAGTGAAGTAAGGGAAACAATGCAAGGTATAATAAGAGTTATGGAAAAAGTAAAAGATTATAAGGTAAAGGAAAACAGTAATCCACCACGAGCCCAAGTCAAATCAAGTATCAAGTAACCATGTATACGGAGGGGAGACCTCGGTATACCAAGTATAATGTGAGGGGATACCTCCAAGGGTTGGAGTCATGAGCTCCCAAGATGTGAAAGACGTGTATCGCACACACCATCAGTCACCAAGTATATAACAAGTAATATCATGATAAATCCATCGAAACAAGTCAAGTCAAGTCAAATCTAGGATGCATCCATACGCCCCAGTCGGCCAAGGTCTTCCTCTACGTAACAAGTCAAGTCAAGTCAGGGACGGGATAGGACATCACTCTCCTACCCTAGAGTCATGCCATCGGTGCATCAATGACATGGACATGAAACCCTCATGCCTAGTATACAAGTGGTGGCTCGTAGTCTCAAACTGTGGGTCAAGGTTCAAGTATCAAGTATCAAGTGTCAAGTGTCCAAGTTCAAGTTTCATATCAAGTGGTTCAAGTCAAGTTTCATTTCAAGTATATCATAGCAAGGTTTATATCAAGGTTCAAGTCAAGGTTCAAAACAAGATAGTCATAGCAAGGGTTCATAGCAAAAGGTTCAAGTCAAGGTTCAAATCAAGAGTCATAGCAAGGTTTATAGCAAAGGTTCAGATCAAGTGGTTCATATCAAAGGTTCATAATCAAATGATTCGTAGGTTCATAGTAAAGATTTAATTCAAAGGTTTCATATCAACGCGTATTTAGAAAATCTTTCAATAAGTGGCTTTCATAAAATGATGTTTAGTAAAGTTTTTCATAAAGATAGTCTTAAAAGTAGTTTTCACAAAACTTTTAGTAAAATTACATTTAAAAGTGGTATCGCATCGCTGCTCAACAACATCGTTTTAAAATAGCTTTTCTCAAAACATTTTCATGTATAATTAAGAAAGGTTTTCGCATCCAGTTATAATATCAAATGAACCTTCAAGGTATCCAAGGATTTGAATATTTATGTCACAGGGTTACGAACGAATTATATCAAGTATGAAGGGAACATAGCAAGGTTCAATTTATCAAGGGGAGCATAGCAAGGTTCACAAATCAAGGGGAGCATAGCAAGGTTCAAGGGAGTAAGATAGACAAGAGAGAGAGTTCATGAGAAACCTGTGAGAAGGTCAGAATATCTGTACCTTATTCGGAACGCAAACAAACACAAGATAGCAAACACTGAAAAGAATCAGATCACTCCTTCTTCACACCTAAAGGAGTAGAAGATAGAATTACAAGTGGTTCCTATAACTCAGATTACTAATTTTAGTTTATCTTTCCATTTTAAGTAACTTTCCAAATTTAGCAACTTTCCATCTATAGTAAGTTTCCACTTTAAGTAAGTTTACTCATTTTAAGTAACTTTCTATTTTTAGCAGGTTTCCAAAATTAGTAAGTTTCCATTTTTAGAAAGTTTTCTTATTTAGTAAGTTTCTATAATTAGCAGATTTCCATAATTAGAAAGATTTAGTTTTATAAATTAAGTTAAGTTATCAATTAATTATTATTATGGAAAATAGGGTTCATTTTAGCAAGTTATAATAGTTTAGGGTTAAATATGACAGCTTTCTATATTTTAGGGTTTTAAATGCAAATATGCCAAAGATAAAGGTCTAAAGTGCAACTATTACAAGTTATTCATTTTATTCCATAAGTTTCCCATAATTACGATTCTAATCCTTTAATTTTAACAATTTTACAAGTTAGACCCTTTAATTAATTAAATTACAATTTAAACCTTATAATTAATCAAATTACAATTTAATCCTTATAATATTCATATTTACACATTAAGCCTTCAATTATCCAAAATTACACATTACACCCCTTACATTAATATTTATACAAGACACCCTCCATTTTTCACAATTTACGAAACAAGCCCTTTTATTTAATAAATTTGCAAATCGAATTAATAAATTACATAATTTACCATTTAAACCTTTTAGTTACAAAATTTATGTATAATACCCCCATATTTTATTTTATACGATTCACCCCTATTCCAAAGTATCTTACAAAAATAACCCACAAGTTTATAAAATTACAAAACACACCCAAATCTTTTAAATCACCAATCGGTATAAGTAAAAACATGTAAACCCTAACCCTAAAATTCACCAATCATTACCAATCATTAATTTAACCTTAAAACACATTTATTATACCAGATCCAAAATCAAGAACCCTAACCCTAACCCATACGATTTTTATTTTATTTTCGAACCCTTTTTCTTTTTAACCCGGTTTCAAGATTAATTCACCAAGAATGATTTAGGCTTCGAAAATTACAAGGATCATTTTTATAGTGTTATCTAGCACGAATAGGACCTGATAAAAATAGGCTTGAAGGACACAAAATTCGTAATAGCCGATTCACAATTTATTCGGTTTTTTGGGTTTCAAAACGTATTTTAATTCAAACGATCGTATAACTTTTCATGATTGAATTTTATAAATTTTCCATGAATCATAGTGATATTAGGGACACTAGAAAAATACCAAATCGAATCATTGACATAGGATGAGTCCGAACGAATTAATCCCTTCTCGGCTGGAAAATACGACACCATCAAAACTCCCACGATCAAACGAACGACCCAAAAACCCTAGAACTATTTTTAACACCTTCCTTGAACTTGAAAGAACCTAGGAAAAATGATATAGCAGCCTCCAAAAATCGTGTGGTGTGTAGGTGGTTTTTAGTTATGTTTTTAGGGTGTAAAGAATGTGTAAAAGGAAGTAATTATAAAACCGTGTGATTGAGTGAGGAGAGGGCATGGATTTCGGCCCAAGGTGATCAAGGAGGATCAATTTTCCTGATTTGTAAAGATTTCCATTTAATTTGATGTTTATCTCTTATTTTTAGTACATTTTAATTATTTAACAAATAAATAACTATATAATGTGTAAGTATTTTCGGCCATATGAATTTTTAATGGTGTGACAAATATTTTTAGGACATTTATAACATTAAAATGTTCATGCAAAAATAATCATACTTCATATGTTGCTAGTATCCAAGAGTTTGTGATCTATTTGATGTTTTATTTAGTTATTAATTGAAAATTTAACTTACAAGGGTATTTTGGTAATTTTGCATGTTTTGAAATTTTGGGTATTACAACTTCTTCCCCTCTAAAAGAAAATTTTCATCCTCGAAATTTGAAGTCGCAAAGTTAGATGAAGTCGTAGCAATTCGCAAAAGATCGTCACAAACATTCTCACGCCCGGGGAGGTTCTTCCAAAAAGGATCTTCAAACCAAATAGTTTCCCATGACTCAATCAAAACAAGGTGGGTTCAAATTCCTCAAAAGGAGACAAATTAGGTTGATTCTGATCAAAAGGCCCATGCAACATAAAATGGATGATAGGTGAATCTTCTGGAAAGCTCATATGGAATACAAACAAAATTTCAAATCAAATTAATTGTATCAACAGTAGAGAGCTCTACGAAGAGCTTAAGATTTATAACTGAGGTCAACAGAATGCAAAACGAGAGTCCAAACTCATCCAGATATCTAATGAACGAAGGCAGAGTATACGCATAGGTAGAATGTTCCTAAAGTCTCACTAATCACGGATAATCTAACGGAGATCAAATTCTAAACTTCTTAGGTACTCCCCAAGATATCCTATGGCCACAATGAGTGCACGTTATATGGTGTAAGTATTATCACGTTGATCAGGCGTCATAATACTAGCACCACATAAATATGCCCTCATGATGATCATACTTTATCTCGAGTCGTGAGCAAAACAACCTATCTTAATCCACCTAGTACTTCTACAGTCTCAGAGGTCAACAAAATCAAATGTTATAGTCAAGAGGGAAAACAAAACTACTCGCAAGAGTATCGGAATCCTGGATTGCCTAGCAGAAGTAAGGTACGCCGTCCACAAGCACAATTCGCCAAAATTCCCAAAACAAAGCCATCATCGAACATACGAAAAAAATAAACACGGAACTGAAATGCTTTTAGGGAACTTAAATCATTAGAGGATCTTATTACTATATAACGAAGCTTAAGTGAGTCAACGGAAGTGAAAGTTAGTCGTCAATAACTTCGGCCTTCACAGAATCAATTCTTCCAAACATAAAAGGTCTGTTTCAAAAATCCGTTCATTCAAAACATCCAATCTCTTCAAGTCCGGTTAATCTGTCTTCGTTTGTCCATCAATCTGGAAGTGAAACAAAATCGTGAACTTGTGTCTGGTTCATCAAGCCTCCTGCAGTTCTTCTTGGAATGTGATGGAGTAATGTGAATTTCTGGCACGATCTTTAAATTCCTTCATCATCCAGTCTGCTTCCGCTCTCAATTCATCTTAGTACAACCAAGATGAATAGGGAAGTGAGACTGCACGTCTTTATCAGTTCCAGGTTCGCCATCTTTACTAGATCTTCTGCATCGCCAACACTTCTGCCTTATAAGGAATGTCTTCATTCTTCAGGGTAGCCAGCGCTGTTGTCAACTCCAGGTCGGCAGTGAGGTAATTCTTCTGATATGCTTCTAGTTTGTCTTGATGCATACGCAAAAACCTTCTGTGCTGCAAGGGAGTATAACCGAGTCTCTTTCTGAAATGTTCCAAAATTTGTTTTGCCCGAAGGTATGGAAGCTAATTTCTATTTCAGCTTTTTCAAAACTCCATTCTCAATCAAACTAAGCTGTTTCTCTCTGTTCACGAAATTTGTCAATGGTAACGCAAGTTGTAAACATCTTCCAGAATTCTTCTGCAAAGTTCAAAGGATTTCAGTTCTCCACTCTGTTATCGGTCTTGGCTACTTTTTGATAGTTTCAAAACTTGCGGGATTTAAAGAGATATCCTCAATTTAGAACACCTTTGCCTCAACAAATATCAACCTCCCAGAATGCACAAATGATCGTCAAATTTCTAACAAAGTGCAAAAATGATTTTCATGCTCTTCCTCTTCTCCGAATGTACTATTAAGTCATACAATGATCATTTGCCCAAGTACTCACGAGAAAACATCATTTATCAAATTCACATAACAGTTAGATTTTTAGCTAATACTATTAGCGTCACTAACCGTCATAGCAGTCGTTACGAATACGGAAGGCGATTCCAAGAATAACCTCAATTCATACTTCCATCTGAAGGAAACTTCGCGCTCTGAAATTGAACGGATACATAGTCTGTTGGTCCACGAATTGTATATGGATCACTAAGTAGTCTTGAATACCTAGTAGATGGTTAGGATAAATCCGAACCAATCTAAGTGAGAAACCCTAGGTGATTGTTATTGTTAATGCGGAATCTTAACAAGAACAATTAAGAACACAAGCAGAGATATCACTAACTTCGTATATTGATTATAATCACTATAGTGAACTCGTACAACTCACACACGAACTAACAATCTTTAGGGATCCTTTTATAACACAAGGAAACCCTAACCGACTCAGAAGATATACACAAATCTTCTATAAAGATACATACACGCTTTGTATCTTTTCCTAACATAACTCTAACAAACTTTCCTAACTTTACGACCAGACTTAACTTTACAAGTCAACCAGACTTAAACATGCTACCAGACTTAACATTACATTACCAGACCTAATAACACAAACAGACCTAACTTAGATAAACTACCAGACCTAAGTTGTCTGCTCTTGATTTGTATCATAATTCCCAACATAGTCGTTTCAGGGTGGAGAAATAATGGTTCCTAACAGCAGTACGGTTCAGCTTCCAGTAATCAATACATATCCCCTGTCACCATCCTTCTTCATCTCGAACGAAACTGAAACACGCCCAGAAGATACACTTAAGCAAACTCACTTCCTGGTCTTCGGTTGCTGCTCTTCCCGGTTGCTCAAATCAACTGGTATGATCCCGGACACATCTGAAAGACATCTTCGCTTGGTGACTAGACAATCTCTCGGTATCATGTCAAATCCTATTTCACACTCCGGTGGAAAAACTTGGTGGTTCAACCAGGAATCATATTCAGAAAACTCAGGGTGCCAAATAACTCTCAAGATAAGGTTCATTCATTAGTGTACGAAATGGGTTCTAGGAAAACTTCATAACCGCGAAAGTAACACACGAGTCTCCAGAGTAATAGTGATAGCAAAAATTTTAACAATCGGTAATCATGGTAGGGAGTTCAAAATTGTTCCAAACGCCAAAGGTGAGACATAGGAGGATAGTTGTCAATATTTTGAATGCTCAATCAACCTATCCCTTATCAGAATAAAATCAAAGTTAACTATCCAAAGAAAGACAGATCAACATAGCAAATCTTATCGTTCAAAAGTGAGAGGGAAACATTCTTATACTCGTGGTTAAACCCCACAAGACTTCTCATAGGGACAGAGATGGGTAAGACGAAATCAAATAGCGTCGGAAGATTCATAGATGCTTATCAAAAGCAAGAGACAAATCACAGAATGTATCAAGTACGTCATCGCCATGGAGATTCTCAGAATGCCCGAAGAGGCATCAAAATGATTAACAAAAGGATCAGAGGTCAGAGTCGGAATCTGAAGATAAGGATCAAATAGTGTCAGGAAATTACTATGCACTTCTCAATGCCTTCAAGATTTATTTAGGTTTCAAATCTTAGTTGGTGCAAAGCATAAGCTTTCAATCTCCAAAAGTGATCTCAACCGGCTTTAACCAAAAGCAAGGCACGAATCAGAGTGATGCGGAAGCAATGATACTTAAACAAATGCCTTATAGTCTACCCATTCCTTACTAGTCAAAACTTAAGTTCATATTTAGAAATCCTAAAGCAAGTTCTCAAGGTGTTCTCCTATGTTCTTACAGTGGAAGCCTAATGGTCCAAAACTCACAGGCCAAGGGTAAATATATTACGAGTCGCAGCCTGTGTCTCTGATACCATAATTGTAACACCCCAACCCGATAAGGGTAGAAGTATTACGTTATGGTGACATATCAAAGCAAACACAAGCATATGACTAATTAATACAAAATGAATTTCAATGGTTACAAGGGAAAAATCTGAAGATACAAGGTTACAATGAAAATTACAAAAAGTACTAAGTCTAGAATAATCTCTTCTAGTCATCTCCAATCCGAAATATCTATCAAGGTATAGCCTTCTAAGTCCAAGATACTCTCCACTCATACCCAGCTTCCTACTAAAACCTGCCGCAGGAAAAGAAATGCGGCTGAGCTTAAAAAGCCCAGTGAACAGATATAGAGGTAACAAGCAGTAATAATGGAAATAGTGAAGTAAGGGAAACAATGCAAGGTATAATAAGAGTTATGGAAAAAGTAAAAGATTATAAGGTAAAGGAAAACAGTAATCCACCACGAGCCCAAGTCAAGTCAAGTATCAAGTAACCATGTATACGGAGGGGAGACCTCGGTATACCAAGTATAATGTGAGGGGATACCTCCAAGGGTTGGAGTCATGAGCTCCCAAGATGTGAAAGACGTGTATCGCACACACCATCAGTCACCAAGTATATAACAAGTAATATCATGATAAATCCATCGAAACAAGTCAAGTCAAGTCAAATCTAGGATGCATCCATACGCCCCAGTCGGCCAAGGTCTTCCTCTACGTAACAAGTCAAGTCAAGTCAGGGACGGGATAGGACATCACTCTCCTACCCTAGAGTCATGCCATCGGTGCATCAATGACATGGACATGAAACCCTCATGCCTAGTATACAAGTGGTGGCTCGTAGTCTCAAACTGTGGGTCAAGGTTCAAGTATCAAGTATCAAGTGTCAAGTGTCCAAGTTCAAGTTTCATATCAAGTGGTTCAAGTCAAGTTTTATTTCAAGTATATCATAGCAAGGTTTATATCAAGGTTCAAGTCAAGGTTCAAAAAAAGATAGTCATAGCAAAGGTTCATAGCAAAAGGTTCAAGTCAAGGTTCAAATCAAGAGTCATAGCAAGGTTTATAGCAAAGGTTCAGATCAAGTGGTTCATATCAAAGGTTCATAATCAAATGATTCGTAGGTTCATAGTAAAGATTTAATTCAAAGGTTTCATATCAACGCGTATTTAGAAAATCTTTCAATAAGTGGCTTTCATAAAATGATGTTTAGTAAAGTTTTTCATAAAGATAGTCTTAAAAGTAGTTTTCACAAAAATTTTAGTAAAATTACATTTAAAAGTGGTATTGCATCGCTGCTCAACAACATCGTTTTAAAATAGCTTTTTCTCCAAACATTTTCATGTATAATTAAGAAAGGTTTTCGCATCCAGTTATAATATCAATTGAACCTTCAAGGTATCTAAGGATTTGAATATTTATGTCACAGGGTTACAAACGAATTATATCAAGTATCAAGGGAACATAGCAAGGTTCAATTTATCAAGGGGAGCATAGCAAGGTTCACATATCAAGGGGAGCATAGCAAAGTTCAAGGGAGTAAGATAGCCAAGAGAGAGAGTTCATGAGAAACCTGTGAGAAGGTCAGAATATCTATACCTTAATCGGAACGCAAACAAACACAAGATAGCAAACACTGAAAAGAATCAGATCACTCCTTCTTCACACCTAAAGGAGTAGAAGATAGAATTACAAGTGGTTCCTATAACTCAGATTACTAATTTTAGTTTATCTTTCCATTTTAAGTAACTTTCCAAATTTAGCAACTTTCCATCAATAGTAAGTTTCCACTTTAAGTAAGTTTACTCATTTTAAGTAACTTTCTATTTTTAGCAGGTTTCCAAAATTAGTAAGTTTCCATTTTTAGAAAGTTTTCTTATTTAGTAAGTTTCTATAATTAGCAGATTTCCATAATTAGAAAGATCTAGTTTTATAAATTAAGTTAAGTTATCAATTAATTATTATTATGGAAAATAGGGTTCGTTTTAGCAAGTTATAATAGTTTAGGGTTAAATATGACAACTTTCTATATTTTAGGGTTTTAAATGCAAATACGCCAAAGATAAAGGTCTAAAGTGCAAATATTACAAGTTATTCATTTTAATCCATAAGTTTCCCATAATTACGATTCTAATCCTTTAATTTTAACAATTTTACAAGTTAGACCCTTTAATTAATTAAATTACAATTTAAACCTTATAATTAATCAAATTACAATTTAATCCTTATAATATTCATATTTACACATTAAGCCTTCAATTATCCAAAATTACACATTACACCCCTTACATTAATATTTATACAAGACACCCTCCATTTTTCACAATTTATGAAACAAGCCCCTTTATTTAATAAATTTGCAAATCGAATTAATAAATTACATAATTTACCATTTAAACCTTTTAGTTACAAAATTTACATATAATACCCCCATATTATATTTTATACGATTCACCCCTGTTCCAAAGTATCTTACAAAAATAACCCACAAGTTTATAAAATTACAAAACACACCCAAATCTTTTAAATCACCAATCGGTATAAGTAAAAACATGTAAACCCTAACCCTAAAATTAACCAATCATTAACAATCATTAATTTAACCTTAAAACACATTTATTATACCAGATCCAACATCAAGAACCCTAACCCTAACCCATACGATTTTTATTTTATTTCCGAACCCTTTTTCTTTTTAACCCGATTTCAAGATTAATTCACCAAGGATGATTTAGGCTTCGAAAATTACAAGGATCATTTTTATAGTGTTTTCTAGCACGAATAGGACCTGAGAAAAATAGGCTTGAAGGACACAAAATTCGTAATAGCCGATTCACAATTTATTTGGTTTTTAGGGTTTCAAAACGTATTTTAATTCAAACGATCGTATAACTTTTCATGATTGAATTTTATAAATTTTAAATGAATCATAGTGATATTAGGGACACTAGAAAAATACCAAATTGAATAATTGACAGAGGATGAGTCCGAACGAATTAATCCCTTCTCGGCTTGAAAATACGACACCAACAAAACTCCCACGATCAAACGAATGACCCAGCAACCCTAGAACTATTTTTAACACCTTCCTTGCACTTGAAAGAACCCAGGAAAAATGATATAGCAGCCTCCAAAAATCGTGTGGTGTGTAGGTGGTTTTTAGTTATGTTTTTAGGGTGTAAAGAATGTGTAAAAGGAAGTAATTATAAAACCGTGTGATTGAGTGAGGAGAGGGCATGGATTTCGGCCCAAGGTGATCAAGGAGGATCAATTTTCCTGATTTGTAAAGATTTCCATTTAATTTGATGTTTATCTCTTATTTTTAGTACATTTTAATTATTTAACAAATAAATAACTATATAATGTGTAAGTATTTTCGGCCATATGAATTTTTAATGGTGTGACAAATATTTTTAGGAAATTTAGAACATTAAAATGTTCATGCAAAAATTATCATGCTTCATATGTTGCTAGTTTCCAAGAGTTTGTGATCTATTTGATGTTTTATTTAGTTATTAATTCAAATTTTAAGTTACAAGGGTATTTTGGTAATTTTGCATGTTTTGAAATTTTGGGTATTACATATACTGTCAAATTAGACAACCTACCAATGAGAATCGTATTATCATTATCATTCTTTATATATTCAAGCATTTCTTTTTGCTAATATGAACCCGATACCTTGAACTATAAAGTTGGCACCTACCATCTCTGATAGGCTTGTGGTATGAGGCAGCATTAATGATAAAAACATATAATATACCACATGAAGATCAAATAAGTCTAATACTTAACCTACTAAGTTGATATTGAGCTTATAAAAAGTTAGATGCCTGAACTGGGAATTGAGCGGAAGTTGCATGGTAATTTCTGAGATATGCTTAATAAAGAATGCCACAATAATATGAAGTGGCTCAGTGTGTATAAGTGGTGTAATACCTGAAATTTCAAAATATGCAAAATTACCAAATTGCCCTTGTAACCTTAAATTTCACTTATAAATTAAATAAAATACCAAATTAATCCCAAACTCTTGGAAATTAGTATCATATGAAGTAAAATAATTTTTCTTGAACATTTTAACATTTTACATGTCACAAAAATAATTGTCACATTTAATTTAAATATATATGGCCGAATGGTAATTATACATTATATTATATTTACTAAATTAAATCAATAAATCAACTAAATAAGGGATAAATACTACAAAATAATTAGAGATCTTGGAAAATCAGATTTTTGGCCTTATCACAATGCCTTGGGGCGAAATCCATGCCCTCTCCTACATAATATATACGGTTCAACATATATCCCTTTCTTTTATATCCCTTTTAAATCGACAAACAACCCCAAAAACTCTGTTTCACTCCTGCGATTTTCTGGAGCTAGTCCTATATTTTTCGTGGCATATACTGAGTTCAAGGAAGCTTAGAAAAATAGAAGTTCGAATTTAGGAAGCTTGGTTAACCAGTTCTTGATTTAATTGTTCGAATTCTTTTGGCCGAGAGGTATAATTTTTCCCTAGCTCATTCGAATTTTCTAAAAACATTCTGGTATTTTTCTGGACTTATTTACATCATATATAATCTGTATAAAATAGTAGAAACAACCCATGCATGCTTGTTTAATCATATGAGAATTTTCGAATCACTAAACCCTAAAAACGTAAAATAAATCTAGATCAACCATGCGAATTTTCTGTGACTTGTACATATTTTTACATGATCTTATATAAGTCTAATAACACTCAAAAAATGCTACTTGAATTTTTAGAAGCCTAAAACACCCTTGGTTAATTATTGTATAAATCGTATTTAAAGGAAAATAGGGTTTTTAAATAAAATAAAAATCAAACACTTTAGGGTTAGGGTTTTTATTGAAGAATCTGAGTAATTAATGCACTTTTAAGGTATATTTAATGATTGGTGGAATTAGGTTAGGGTTTGTGTAGTTTTTTTAGGTTTACCGATTTTAATAATAAAACTAGAAGGGTTGTTTTGTAATTATTAAAACTTATGGGATATTTTTGTAACATGTATTAGACTAGGGGCTGTTCGAATAAAATATAATATAGGGGCCCTATGTGTAAATTTTGTAATTTAAAAGGTTTAATTAGTAAATTTTGTAACTTATATAATTCGAATTAATAATTTAATAAATTGAGGGACTTGTTTTGTAAGTATTGGAAACTTAAGGGTAATTAGTATAAATATTTATGTCAGGGGTATAAGGTGTAATTTTGATAATTGAGGGTTTAATGTGTAAATGTGGATATTATAAGTATTAAAATGTAATTTAATTAACTATAGGGTTTAAATTGTAAATTAATTTATTTAGAGGGTTTAACTTGTAAAATTGTTAACATTGAAGGATTAGTGTTGTAATTATGGGAAATTATTGGATTAAAATGAATAACTTGTAATATTTGCATTTTAAACCTTTATCTTTGGCATAATTACATTTAAAAACCCTAAAATATGGAAAGTTTTCATAACTAACCCTAAACTATTATAACTTGATAAAATAAACCCTAATTCCATAATAATATTAAAGTAATAACTTAACCTAATTTTACCTTTATAATGATGGAAACCTGCTAAAGATAGAAGTTACTTAAAAATGGAAAGACAACTAAAAATCAATTGTAATTTTGTCTTCTACTCCTTTAGGTTCGAGGAAGGGGTAACTTGATCTTTGTCAGCTTTCTATTCTTGTTTTCTGCTAATAAGGTACAGATATTCTGCCCTTCTTCAGTAAGGTGCCTTCGTTCTCATTACATCCTGATTTCTGATTCGTTATAGGATTCCCTAAGCCACTACTATGTTCCCTTGTTCTGTGAACCTTGCCTTGTTTTTCTCTTGATATTATGAACCTTAGATGTAAACTATCTGATCTGGACCATCTGATTTGAACTATCTGATCTGAACCTTTCTGATATTGACCCTTCTGATATTGAACCATCTGATATGAACCTTTTAATATAAACCTTGATATAAATCTGGATATGACCTACTTGAAATGAACTTTTAAATTGAAAAACTATTTTTAAGACTATAAACTTGATACACTTGATATTATAACCGGATGAGAAAACCTTTTTAATTATTTATGAAAATGTTTTAAGAAAACTATTTTTAAGACTATCTTTTATGAAAACTATTTTGAAAGATCATTTTTATGAAAACCATTATTAAAGGATTGTTTTTAAATGAACTTTTAAATTGAACCTTTACTATATACCTTTGTTATGATCTCTTGTCTTGACCCTTGACCTGAACCTTGATAAACTTGGATTAGAAACTTGCCTTGAACCCCTTGATATATGACTTGACTTGAACCACTTGAATAAAACTTGAACTTGTACACTTGACACTTGATATAAGACTTGATACTTGACCTTTGACCCACGGTTTGAGACTATGAGCCACTATATGTTTTCACTAGGCATGAGGGTTTCATGTCCGTGTCATTGATGCACCAATGGCATGACTCTAGTGTGTTCGAGTGATGTTACACACCGTCCCTTATCTGTTATCTGATATGCGCATTATATTATTTGGCCACTATTTTATCTGCGGGGGCGTATGGATGCATCCTAGATCTGTTATCTGTTATCTGTATTTGTATCTGTTATCTGTTATATCTGGTGACTGATGGTGTGTGTGATACACGTCTTTCACATCTTGGGAGCTCATGACTCCACCCCTTGGAGGTATCCCCTCATACTGTACTTGGTACCGAGGTCTCCTCTCCGTACACCTTGCTTGATTTGATTTGATCTGGGCTCGTAGTGGATTACTGTTACTGTTACCCTATAACCTGACACCTGACTTGATACTTGGCTTGACTTGATTTGACTTGGGCTTGTGGTGGGTTACGGTTTGCTTTACACCTATCTATTGTAACCATTTCTTGATAACCTTTTCCATTTTCTTTCCTACTCCTGTTACACCTTGAAATGTTTCACTTACTTCACTATCCCTTATTACTGCTTTGTTATCGTTATATCTGTTCACTGAGCTTTTGTAGCTCAGCCGCATTTCTTTTCCTGCGGCAGGTTTTAGTTGGAAGCTGGGTATGAGTGGAGAGTACCATTGGATTTAGAAGACCCTACTAGCTATTGAAGATGACTAGAAGAATTTATAGTTAGATTTAGAAATTATTGTATTGTAACCTTGTAGTTTCGGATTATCCATTGTAACCATTGAAATTCTATTGTATTATTTATGTCTTATGCCTGTGTTTGTTCTGATAATGAAACATCATTGTGACATCTCTGCCCTTGTCGGTTCGGGGTGTTACAATTTATGGTATCAGAGACAGGTTGACGACTTGTAATACATTACCCTGTCTTGTGCGTTTAGGACCATTAGGCTTCCATTGTAAGAAACTAAGAGAACACCTTGAGGACTTGCTTTAGGATTTCTTGATATGAACTTAAGTTTTGACTAGTGAGGAATGGGTAGACGATAAGGTATTTGTTTAAGTATTAGTGTTTCCGCATCACTCTGATTCGTGCCTTGCTATGACATTTGATTCTGTTGACCTCTGAAATTGAAGAAGTACTAAGTGGATTAAGGTAGGTTGTTCTGCTTACGACTCGAGATAAAATATGATCATCATGAAGGCATATTTATATGATGCTAGTATTATGACGCCTGGCCAACGTGATAATACTTACACCATATAACGTGCCCTCATTGTGGGCATAGGATATCTTGGGAAGCACCTAAGAAGTTTAGAAATTGATCTCCGTTGGATTATCCGTGATTAGTGAGACTTTAGGTTCATCCTACCTGTTCGTATACTCTGCCCTTGTTCATTAGATGTCTGGACATGTTTAGACTCTCGTTTTGCGTTCTGTTGATTTCAGTTATAAATCTTGAACTCTTGTAGAGCTCTTTACTGTTGATACAGTTAAATTGATTTGAAATCTTGTTCGCATTCCGTATGAGTTTCCGTTCTATTGCCTTTCCGCTTCCTTGCAAATTTCGAGGACGAAATTTTTTTTAGAGGGGAAGAAGTTGTAATACATGAAATTTCAAAATATGCAAAATTACCAAAATGCCCTTGTAACCTTAAATTTCACTTATAAATTAAATAAAATACCAAATTAATCCCAAACTCTTGGAAATTAGTATCATATGAAGTAAAATAATTTTTCTTGAACATTTTAACATTTTACATGCTACAAAAATAATTGTCACATTTAATTTAAATATATATGGCCGAATGGTAATTATACATTATATTATATTTACTAAATTAAATCAATAAATCAACTAAATAAGGGATAAATACTACAAAATAATTAGAGATCTTGGAAAATCAGATTTTTGGCCTTATCACAAAGCCTTGGGCCGAAATCCATGCCCTCTCCTCCATAATATATACGGTTCAACATATATCCCTTTCTTTTATATCCCTTTTAAATCGACAAACAACCCCAAAAACTCTCTTTCACTCTTGCAATTTTCTGGAGCTGGTCCTATATTTTTTGTGGCATATACTGAGTTCAAGGAAGCTTAAAAAAATAGAAGTTCGAATTTAGGAAGCTTGGTTCAACAGTTCTTGATTTAATTGTTCGAATTCTTTTGGCCGAGAGGTATAATTTTTCCCTAGCTCATTCGAATTTTCTAAAAACATTATGGTATTTTTTTGGACTTATTTACATCATATATAATCTGTATAAAATAGTAGAAACAACCCATGCATGCTTGTTTAATCATATGAGAATTTTCGAATCACTAAACCCTAAAAACGTAAAATAAATCTAGATCAACCATGCGAATTTTCTGTGACTTGTACATATTTTTACATGATCTTATATAAGTCTAATAACACTCAAAAAATGCTACTTGAATTTTTAGAAGCCTAAAACACCCTTGGTTAATTATTGTATAAATCGTATTTAAAGGAAAATAGGGTTTTTAAATAAAATAAAATTCAAACACTTTAGGGTTAGGGTTTTTATTGAAGAATCTGACTAATTAATGCACTTTTAAGGTATATTTAATGATTGGTAATGATTGGTGGAATTAGGTTAGGGTTTGTGTAGTTTTTTTAGGTTTACCGATTTTAATAATAAAACTAGAAGGGTTGTTTTGTAATTATTAAAACTTATGGGATATTTTTGTAACATGTATTAGACTAGGGGCTATTCGAATAAAATATAATATAGGGGCCCTATGTGTAAATTTTGTAATTTAAAAGGTTTAATTAGTAAATTTTGTAACTTATATAATTCGAATTAATAATTTAATAAATTGAGGGACTTGTTTTGTAAGTATTGGAAACTTAAGGGTAATTAGTATAAATATTTATGTCAGGGGTATAAGGTGTAATTTTGATAATTGAGGGCTTAATGTGTAAATGTCGATATTATAAGTATTAAAATGTAATTTAATTAACTATAGGGTTTAAATTGTAAATTAATTTATTTAGAGGGTTTAACTTGTAAAATTGTTAACATTGAAGGATTAGAGTTGTAATTATGGGAAATTATTGGATTAAAATGAATAACTTGTAATATTTGCATTTTAAACCTTTATCTTTGGCATAATTACATTTAAAAACCCTAAAATATAGAAAGTTGTCATAATTGACCCTAAACTATTATAACTTGATAAAATAAACCCTAATTCCATAATAATATTAAAGTAATGACTTAACCTAATTTTACCTTTCTAATGATGGAAACCTGCTAAAGATAGAAGTTACTTAAAAATGGAAAGACAACTAAAAATCAATTGTAATTTTGTCTTCTACTCCTTTAGGTTCGAGGAAGGGGTAACTTGATCTTTGTCAGCTTTCTATTCTTGTTTTCTGCTAATAAGATACAGATATTCTGCCCTTCTTCAGTAAGGTGCCTTCGTTCTCATTACATCCTGATTTCTGATTCGTTATAGGATTCCCTAAGCCACTGCTATATTCCCTTGTTCTGTGAACCTTGCCTTGTTTTTCTCTTGATATTATGAACCTTAGATGTAAACTATCTGATCTGGACCATCTGATTTGAACTATCTGATCTGAACCTTTCTGATATTGACCCTTCTGATATTGAACCATCTGATATGAACCTTTTAATATAAACCTTGATATAAATCTGGATATGACCTACTTGAAATGAACTTTTAAATTGAAAACTATTTTTAAGACTATAAACTTGATACACTTGATATTATAACCGGATGAGAAAACCTTTTTAATCATTCATGAAAATGTTTTAAGAAAACTATTTTTAAGACTATCTTTTATGAAAACTACTTTGAAAGATCATTTTTACGAAAACCATTATTAAAGGATTGTTTTTAAATTGAACCTTTACTATATACCTTTGTTATGATCTCTTGTCTTGACCCTTGACCTGAACCTTGATAAACTTGGATTAGAAACTTGACTTGAACCCCTTGATATATGACTTGACTTGAACCACTTGAATAAAACTTGAACTTGTACACTTGACACTTGATATAAGACTTGATACTTGATACTTGACCTTTGACCCACGGTTTGAGACTATGAGCCACTATATGTTTTCACTAGGCATGAGGGTTTCATGTCCGTGTCATTGATGCACCAATGGCATGATTCTAGTGTGTTCTAGTGATGTTACACACCGTCCCTTATTTGTTATCTGATATGCGCATTATATTATTTGGCCACTATTTTATCTGCGGGGGCGTATGGATGCATCCTAGATCTGTTATCTGTTATCTGTATTTGTATCTGTTATCTGTTATATCTGGTGACTGATGGTGTGTGCGATACACGTCTTTCACATCTTGGGAGCTCATGACTCCACCCCTTGGAGGTATCCCCTCATACTGTACTTGGTACCGAGGTCTCCCCTCCGTACACCTTGCTTGATTTGATTTGATCTGGGCTCGTAGTGGATTACTGTTACTGTTACCCTATAACCTGACACCTGACTTGATACTTGGCTTGACTTGATTTGACTTGGGCTTGTGGTGGGTTACGGTTTGCTTTACACCTATCTATTGTAACCATTTCTTGATAACCTTTTCCATTTTCTTTCCTACTCCTGTTACACCTTGAAATGTTTCACTTACTTCACTATCCCTTATTACTGCTTTGTTATCGTTATATCTGTTCACTGAGCTTTCGTAGCTCAGCCGCATTTCTTTTCCTGCGGCAGGTTTTAGTTGGAAGCTGGGTATGAGTGGAGAGTACCATTGGATTTAGAAGACCCTACTAGCTATTGAAGATGACTAGAAGAATTTATAGATAGATTTAGAAATTATTGTATTGTAACCTTGTAGTTTCGGATTATCCATTGTAACCATTGAAATTCTATTGTATTATTTATGTCTTATGCTTGTGTTTGTTCTGATAATGAAACCATCATTGTGACATGTCTGCCCTTGTCGGGTCGGGGTGTTACAAGTGGACTTAAATGAATCAAGTATAATAGAATTTGTTGCACAGGTAAAGGTACACGTTACTATTATGTTTTAGCAATCCCAGAACACCCTTTCATAAAATTACTTGTCGTGTTCAATTGCTCAGCTTAATGGCGTAATGATCTGGCTACTGTAAATCTTGTAGACTGCATCCCAGAAACCCGTGCGGGTTAGCTTTGAGTGAAGCTCCTGAAAAGGGCATAAATTGTTATAACTCAGAATAACAAAAAAAATGCATACATGTACAATCGAAACCACCACTTTTCTGTTATTAACATTATAACAGAACAAAACAATTTGTTGAAGATACCTTTTTCTTAACCATAAATTTCTTGCATAGGACATTACGTGATTTAATAGAGAAATTAAACAGACAAAAGTAAGGCATATAATGGCTCTTTGCATGCTGCAACATTTATTTAAAGATGAACCACATTCAACATGCAACAATGTATTAGAACCCACTTATGTGGCATTCAATATACTATCTTCTAAATTCTTATGGTCCTAAAATAGAACAATTATATATAGATTTATCTCAACTATGACCAAATGGCTAACTTAAGTAATGTCTTTATCCATACAATAATTAAGAGAACTTACCACATTTTCGAGAAGTTATGCAGTAACAGACTTCCTTATATCTGACACGGCCATAAGTTCATTAGGAGGAGGCTTTGCACCAAACATCTTATATTAAGGGCCCTGTCCATTTAATAAAATAGGAATTAATATAACTATTAGCACAAATAAAGTTTTCATAATGCAAATTTGATCAACATTAATAACATAAGTATTACCTCATTAAGAAGTTCAAGTGACGTATTTCCGTTGTCCAATGAACTTATCACTACATGTAGTTATGCTTGTTGAAGTTTGTTCAACTTTGCAATCGCATTAGATCAATTCCGAGCAATTTCAGCTCTCGCTTTTGCTTGTTCTGCTGCTTTCTCTTCAAATTCCATTTCTTTCAAAATCCGTGTAAAAAAGTTCGCGTAACTCGGGTTGAAATATGAGTAGCAACATCGGAAGTGAACTTTGCAAGCCCAAAATCTGTGACCGGTGATATTAAGTGAACATGGTAAGTTCAAGGTTTAAAGTGAACGAAGATACCAATATAAAGACAATAATAGGTTACCTTGGATTCAAAACTGCTATTAAGAAGAATATTAGCAGATTTGATGTCGCGATGAATGATTTAGGATGACCTGCACACAAAAAAAAAGATGTTTTCTACTAAATGTTAATCGTAATAGTATTAAACTTCCTCTTTTGTATTTGAAAATTAAATGAATGTACAATCCTCATGGAGATAAGCTTTGAATACATGTTTAGTAGATTTTGACCCATTTAACACTTTCAATTTTAATGCTACGGTTATCGGTGGGTTATTAAAGAGGAGTTGTGTTTGCAAGACTTGGTTCTAGAATAAATAACTCACAGATAAGATAACCATAACATCCCTTACCTCAAACAGAATAAGTAAAAACACTCATTAAAACCCATGTGAAAACGTAGAGGGGGGGGGGGGTGAATACGTTTACCGTTTTAAAACTTAAAACTTGTTGTATCAAATTTCCAATTTGGCTAGTTCTAATATGAAAGATGTTTGTTGTAGTTTATGACTACCAAGTTGTCACACAAGTATTATCAAATAATCACAACACAAGCAATCACATAATGCAAACATAAAAGTAAAGAGATAAGTAAAAGAAAGCGCAAACCGAACACGATGATTTATAGTGGTTCGGTCACGGAGCTCCTCTCCGCCCTACTCCACTCCCCGAGTACCCAACTCGAGAGTTACTTCACTAGATCAACAAGCTCCCTTTCTTAGGCGGATAAAACCTTTACACGTCGCTTACTTCCTTTTCCGGTACTAAGCTAAACACCGAGTTCTAGTTTAAGGTAGAACCAACCTAACGTCGCTTACTTCCTTTTCCGGTACTAAGCTAAACACCGGGTTCTTTACAAGGGTACAACCACTCCCGACACTCTTTGTGTTTTGAGGACTAAAACACTAACCACACTCACTGATACAAATGATGTTTACAATGATCCATGACATATATGTTCAATGGATATAAATGACTAATCTATATGAACTTCTTGAATAAGAAGTCTTCAATCATTGAGGATGTCAAGTACTCTTGAATCTTCATATGTTGGAAAGCTATGGTGGATAATGACTTCAAGATCTTCTAACCTTCTTGGTGGATCAGGAAGTATGCTATGGATGATGTCTCATGATCTTGAGCTTGCTTCACAGGATCATTAACAATGTATGCTTACAACATGATGAAAGTTAGTAACATTATGATCATTATGTAAAGGGTGATTAATGTATGAATCTACATGGTTTGCTACTGATCTAAGTGTGTGAAATGAGTGAGGGAATGTGTGTTCTTATAGCCTAAACAATGGGTAAACAATGGGCTAGTATTTATAGGCAAAATGTAAAAACAACTCACAGATTTGGTGAATTCTGATAAAGGGATCCGCGCTTTATACCAAAAGGATCCGCGCTTTATACCAAAGGGATCCGCGGGATCCGCCGGACCAGACAGCTAGCAAATCTTAACAAATCTTTCCATATCTTCAAATGTCAACTCTTTGGCTTGAAGATCTAAACAAAATATCTTAAAATCTTTCTAAGATTGTGTTCATGATGCATGCCATGATGTCATCCTAATATTTGAAAAATAAAGTTTCCATTTTAGGAAATACAAATGTAAATGTATAAGATGTTATTCCTAAAGTATGTTTACTAATATGTATCATGTTAGTTTGACACCTAAAGTGTACTTATCCTATTAATCTTAGGAAACATGATGTACAAGTAAAAGTACTTGTATATGCAAAATGTGAAATGAGGTTCTAAGTAGAATGGTTAGTCTTTTTAAAATACTTAATGTCCTAGCCGTATTTTAAACATTCTAAATGGTTTGTTAAGGTTTGATCATAATGCCACATAACAAACATGTACGAACCTGTGTTGTATCATACGAGGACTTGAGAGGTGTTGAATGTATGTTGAGACAAGATATGATTACAAGTAACTTGTACATTTTACGCTATGTATCAAGTTACATGTTTGTCATCAATCAAAACAAACGAGACTGCTTGCACTAACAATCTCCCCCTTTTTGATGATGACAAAATATGTAAACGTGATAGAAAGTAAAATGCAAAAAGTTACTTGTATTCGTACTTACTTACTTTCTCCTTGTGTCCGTTTCTCGTTTACACCTTTCTCCCCTTTTTCTGTAATTACTTACTTTCTCCGTTTACACCTTTCTCCCCCTTTTGTCGAAGCAAAAAGGGTGTGTCCTTGGAGTTAACTTCATTTCTCCCCGAAATGGCGAGCTTGCGTCATCCCTGGTGAAGTTAAATAGACTACTTCAATCTCCTATGGTTGTTGTGTCTCCTAGGTTGTTAGCGGATCCATGGATCAAATTTAGATCCTTAACCTACATCAAGGTTAGTAATCACAAACAACTTACCAATTGTGATTGTCTAATCAAAGAAAAATATGATGCAGCTTACCAATTGTGATATCAATCGTGATTATCTAGTAAACCATGTTACAAAAATGTAATCTTCTAATAAGAATTACATTTACAAGAATATAATATGGTAAAATCATACAAAGTAGTGCCTATGATGAGGATATGAGTGATCCTAATGTTGGTGTTAGTTTACTAGTAATAACTTGAAAACTAAATATTGATGCAAGTAAGTTTTTCGTTAATCCTTGGGGTTGATGATTAGTGATAGAGGTGATGGAAGGTGGTGGTAATAATGAATTCAGAAACTCTGGTGTATAGCAAGTGCTATAAGAGTATTGAAGACGATTAAGGTTATGGTATTATCATCTACCAAAGATGATGAATCATCCCATAGTAAATGCTTGAATGAAAATAAGAGGAAGTGAAGATAATGATCACTTAGGAATAAAGATTCCATATGTAACAATTAGAAATACTAGATACCTATATGCGGATGAAAATGACATCATATGATGAGAGTGTTGGTTGGACCAACGTGTTGAGAATGATGGTTCTGTTTGCACTGACAATGACGTGCTTGATATGTATGAAAAAGTTGAGATCCTATGATGGTGTTCTAGACAATGAATGTGTTCTTAGACTATGAAGTTGTGAAGGAAAATCCTTGACTTGGTTGTGAGAGGGTCGTCTGTTTTAAATGGTTAAAAACTAAACTTGGTACACGTGGATTGGGCGGAACCAAATCTTTGGTTCCATCCGTCTTATCTTAGGGTGCCGTGGGACTAGAATAGATCTGGTCATGTTTTGTCATTTTGGATCAAACGAAGGTTCAAGCTAAGGTCTATTTACTTATAACTATGGATTTGGTTTCACTAACCCTAGTCAAAGTCTAAGGAAACTTAATGATTTTTGTTTAAGAGGTCTGTCAAACACATGATGTGTTTTTGATGAGGTATTGGTGCATAATTGTGAAGTTGGGTTAATAAGGTTTGAAACACTTGTGCTTTTGTGAGCTAGTTTTAACTAAATGGTGTGAGCCTATGTGTCGGTATTTGAGGGTGTAAGGGACATGAGTAAGTGTTCTTTGATATAAAGAGACAATTATGTAAATGAATTTCTCTCCCCCTTAATTGGTGGACATCCATCATAATGTGTGATGTTAGGAATGATGAAGCAAGTTAATGAAAGCGATGAGCTTAGTGATGTTTTTGCGAAAGTTAGTTAGCATACAAATTACTTCATTCTCGAAGTTATGTAGCTCTTCTCTATCAATGCAAGATGATTGCATGACGAGGTATGTGGTTTCCTCATGGAAGGTGTATTGTTATAACTAAAGGATGATGGAGATGTTGTTAAGAAAGTATAAGCAATAATACGATTTGGAGAGAGGTATGTTGAAAGATACCCAAACACAAATTTCAAACCTCTAAGACTTAATCCTATTTAAACACAATAAGCAAGTGAAAGGATCCCATAAACATATTATTAATCTATGTAGCAACAAAGAGACAACAATTATGCAAGATAAGCATAACAAAGTAAGATAACAAGTAATTTGTTATCAACCTACAAGACAAAAGTCTTAATAACAAAAGATGTAAATATCATAAGAGTACATCTTATACAAACAGAAACAAATAATCGACTACTAGAAAAGAAATTTTCACATAGCATCAAGACAAGTAATGATATTGTTTGATATACTTTATTGTGAAATTATTTTAATGTTAGGCTTAGTCACTTAAGCATGTTTACCCATTAATTTACATAATGATCTATGTGATTAACAACTTCTAAATGTTTATCATACCAAAAACACTTAGACACATTATATGTGCATACATGGCAAACAAATATTGTGACAAAATCATAAAAGAATTAAAAAACAGGTTCATGTAAACACTTCTAACATTTTAGAAGCATGCATCATTTAGACTATCCTACTGGAAAGCTTAATGAATGTCAACTAAATACATGAGCTATCTAACACCATGTACTAAAAATAACATATCATAAGTTAACAAGAACCAAGTTAAACTTGTGAGATATTATATAACAAGTATCATGCGAATCATGTTAACATCTAGTAGCATGAAACATATATAAGCATGTAGACAAAACCTTTCGAAGGTTTACACATTTGACTATTAATAAAATAATTATTATGATAACGTCAAGACACTTAAACATATCAAACACATAAAATGTAATCAACACATATATATGCAATGCAAGTGATTTTACTAAGAAAAATCACATCTACTACTTGACAAGATAATTCACCAATACATGACTTAATGATACTCAACTATTTCTATTAAAAACTAAGGTGATGAAGATGTCACAATATACACGGAAATTTGAAAAATATGTGTCAACAGATTTTAATCATTGTGTTTGGAATCTGAGGTTGAATGATCTAAAGGGTGACATCCTTTGAGTTGAGTTTAAGTATGTGTTATGCAAGTGATTTGATCATCTAAGACCAAGGGATGTGTTTGTGTGTGGTAATGGAATATGTTAAGAACGTTTTCAAGAAAGTTCTTTGGAACAAGAATCTAAGTAAAGTTACCAACTTTAATAGATCTTGTGTGTGTGCAAAATTTAAGTAAGGCTTGTTTATGACATATGCTTGAAAGAGGATAGATACATAAAGTATCTTTCAACAAGTAAGATTATCATACTTATGAAAACAAATATGACACGATGAGGGGGAAGCTCTAGTTCATAGAACTTACAGATGTTTGTTTAAGATCATTTACCCAATGAGGTGTAATGAAATCTCTTGTAACACAACCGTTCATGTTGCAAGGAGAGAATGATAGGATATATATTATCCTTTTAACAAGATGAAAACTAAACGCATGATTTCTTAAGCATAATATTTTCCGAAACATCATCTTTTCCTAAAAGAAGATATTAAGCCTAAGTGTTTGGATAGACCTATCCTAAATAAACTTGTTTTTCAATATTATGATAACTAGATGATGATAAGATAAACTCACTTGAGTTTCTTATGTATACATCTCACGATTCATTGTTACTTGGGGTGCATGAGGTTGTATTTGAGATTTTGTTTTTTAACATATGTTGTTAAAATGTTGATTTAAGGTTTAATGAAACTTATGCAGAGGTTTGATTACAAAATATTATCAATACTTTGATGACTTGTGAAAGTTGTACTACTTAAACCTAGTGGACAATGATAAACATTGAATGTGAACATCATACTCATTTGAAGGTTCTAATCCTATAGGTGGTAAACTATGGTTGAATATGTTTAACGCATACTTGATTTGATATGAGTGTTTAGACTAAGGGCTTTTTAAGCAATGCACTCAATGATGGTAAGGATCGTGGTGTTGTAGGGGTTTGTTCAATTATGGATGTTGAGGACAACAAGGATGAAGACTAACTCTTATGATCCATTGGTTGGTATAACTAGTGGTTGATTGTTTATGATATGACTTTTAATAACTACAATCGTAAGTCAAATTTACTTGAATATTTCAGATGAAATACTTAAGTTGTCAATCCTACTTTGTTGAGATAAGACTTGATAATACATCTATAACCTAAGTGTGAGTTATGACTCGATGTAAATCTTAATCGTCTTGAAGAATGACATGTTAACCAAGTAAGGCAACATATGTGGAAACTGGACAATATCCATAGTCATGAGTTGGGTTTGTAATCTATGATATATTTGCAAACAGTGAGTCTGGATTAGTTTGGAAGTTGTCAATTTACAAATCAAGCTAGTGAATGAGTAAAGGATGGGAGGATGCAGTGAATGTGTGTAATGATCACAAATACTCAGTGGTTTACCGAAAAGGTACCTTGGAGTATTTTCATGAAATTTGAAACTGTGATTAGATATGATTATCCTATTTGGTGTTTGGTGAGATGTCCTAATCCTAATTTGAGTGAACATCAGTGATAAGAATCCTAAGAACTAGAATCAATAATCTAAGGATCGGGATTAGTCGGGAATTTTGAAAAAGTTACTGTTGAGACTGACGGATCCAATCGACAACAAGTGCGGATCCCATTTTTGGGTTCCGCAGAATCCGCAGGGTGAGGAATGGCGGAGCCAAAGTGTACAACAGGCGGAACCAAAATTTGGGATCCGTCATATCCGCCGTGTGGAAGTCCTAATTCTTAACAGAGAGATATGCATATTTTGCGTTACCTGCTCAAATCCCAGAAATTCTCCTAAAACATATGTAACTACTAATATGTGATAGAGTAAAACTAAAAACACATATTCTAACACACGTTTGCACATAGATCAATCTGATGATAGTAACTTACCATAAATGGATGTTAAGCCAAACAGTGGCTTAAACACGGAAACTTGATAACATCAAAGTGTTATCGTCCTGCATGACATGGTTAGTTCATATGATCATTCAAAGATAAGTTTCTATCCTATGACAAGATAAATACATCAAACATCATTGTTGAAAGCAATTATACCAAACACCTTTTTCAAAGATACTGTTAGATAAACTCTTAAGGTAGTGACATATTTCAATGTTTGAACCATTAGGTGAGATCATGTGCTAATTAACAATTTTCAAGATACTTAACTAGTTTTACTTAGATCATATTCCTAAGTAAGTTATGCAAAGATTTCACATAACATATGCAAACAAAAATATCCAAGTCTATAAGTGAAACAAACACAGTTTATCAATTTATTGCACAATATCTAGCAAATGTTCTTTTATGCATAAAACAAGCAATTGATAAACAAGCAAATAATTGTCATGGAAAAACACTTATGTATTTCCTATCAACAAATTCAATCACAATTACCAACAGGCAAATCACATGTATGCAAATAACTTAGAACAGATAGTCACATAGCATAGTATAAATGAAAAGATACTTTTCGTCACTTTGCGTTTAAATATGACGATGTATGCCAAGCTTGATTTGTTTCCTTTATATTACCAAATTCTTTAGTTTCAAAAGAAATTATATCAATGTTCAAAGAATACTAACTTACATTGCCCGACGTAAAAGTTTAAGTTACTGTGTCAAAATGAAACTTAATATATTGAACAGGTTGTAGTATTTGATTTGTTTTACCTACTTAAATTTAGATTTAGGACTTGAGATTATTTTTAAATGAAAGTAGACTTAATTCCCTTCAAAATGATAGGTGGCACGACTTCTACGGACTTACGGTTAATTAGTTATGATTTTTTGAAGTTTGACAAAAACTGTACACTGAACAGACGGATCTGGCGGATCCTTTTTGAGGGATCCGCCCTTTGTGTGATTTGGATCCGCCGGGACCTGTACCAGATTCACCTAAACTCGTATTTTGACATAAGGAAAACGTGTAGGACTTGCTAGACTTAATATTAAACATATATTACACATATTTAACAACATTTCTAATTATGTGACTTATCTAAACATTTACGAAGAGATTTTTCAACTACATTAATAGCTATTCCAAACGCTCCTTTAAAACCTGTGTTTTTCGTAAATTAGCTTTACGCACACAATTTAACACTTAATCTTTTTAAGAAATCTTTTCTCTTGATTTTTCAAAGACATCTTCAAGCTTGTATACAAAGTAATATTTAACAACAAAATTTCTAAGTATACTTTGCGAAACATTTTTCATATTACATTCTGCTTCAATGGTAATTTGATACATGGATCGTACTTCATTTTAAAAACCATTTGTTTTGAAAAGGAGAGCCACGTGGCTCTGATACCAATTGTGAAAACGTAGAGAGGGGGGGGGGGGTGAATATGTTTACCGTTTTAAAACTTAAAACTTGTTGTATCAAATTTCCAATTTGGCTAGTTCTAATATGAAAGATGTTTGTTGTAGTTTATGACTACCAAGTTGTCACACAAGTATTATCAAATAATCACAACACAAGCAATCACATAATGCAAACATAAAAGTAAAGAGATAAGTAAAAGAAAGCGCAAACCGAACACGATGATTTATAGTGGTTCGGTCACGGAGCTCCTCTCCGCCCTACTCCACTCCCCGAGTACCCAACTCGAGAGTTACTTCACTAGATCAACAAGCTCCCTTTCTTAGGCGGAGAAAACCTTTACACGTCGCTTACTTCCTTTTCCGGTACTAAGCTAAACACCGAGTTCTAGTTTAAGGTAGAACCAACCTAACGTCGCTTACTTCCTTTTCCGGTACTAAGCTAAACACCAGGTTCTTTACAAGGGTACAACCACTCCCGACACTCTTTGTGTTTTGAGGACTAAAACACTAACCACACTCACTGATACAAATGATGTTTACAATGATCCATGACATATATGTTCAATGGATATAAATGACTAATCTATATGAACTTCTTGAATAAGAAGTCTTCAATCATTGAGGATGTCAAGTACTCTTGAATCTTCATATGTTGGAATGCTATGGTGGATAATGACTTCAAGATCTTCTAACCTTCTTGGTGGATCAGGAAGTATGCTATGGATGATGTCTCATGATCTTGAGCTTGCTTCACAGGATCATTAACAATGTATGCTTACAACATGATGAAAGTTAGTAACATTATGATCATTATGTAAAGGGTGATTAATGTATGAATCTACATGGTTTGCTACTGATCTAAGTGTTAGAAATGAGTGAGGGAATGTGTGTTCTTATAGCCTAAACAATGGGTAAACAATGGGCTAGTATTTATAGGCAAAATGTAAAAACAGCTCACAGATTTGGTGAATTCTGATAAAGGGATCCGCGCTTTATACCAAAAGGATCCGCCGGACCAGACAGCTAGCAAATCTTAACAAATCTTTCCATATCTTACCATATCTTCAAATGTCAACTCTTTGGCTTGAAGATCTAAACAAAATATCTTAAAATCTTTCTAAGATTGTGTTCATGATGCATGCCATGATGTCATCCTAATATTTGAAAAATAAAGTTTCCATTTTAGGAAATACAAATGTAAATGTATAAGATGTTATTCCTAAAGTATGTTTACTAATATGTATCATGTTAGTTTGACACCTAAAGTGTACTTATCCTATTAATCTTAGGAAACATGATGTACAAGTAAAAGTACTTGTATATGCAAAATGTGAAATGAAGTTCTAAGTAGAATGGTTAGTCTTTTTAAAATACTTAATGTCCTAGCTGTATTTTAAACATTCTAAATGGTTTGTTAAGGTTTGATCATAATGCCTCATAACAAACATGTACGAACCTGTGTTGTATCATACGAGGACTCGAGAGGTGTTGAATGTATGTTGAGACAAAATAAGATTACAAGTAACTTGTACATTTTACGTTATGTATCAAGTTACATGTTTGTCATCAATCAAAATAAACGAGACTGCTTGCACTAACAACCCAGTTCAGAGTGTTTGGTTACAACGGGTCAGAATAAACAATTTTAAAGTTTAGTATAAGCAATTCCCAAATTTGAAACGATATCAGCTGGTACACACTCTAATAATAACTTAAGCAGTTTAACTTGTTTAGTTTTAGCTAAGATATGTAGTTATAACCATTCGTTCTCTAGTTGTTCAAAAACCCAAACACAAACAACCCATCCTTGTTTTGACATTAAATCAACCACTTGGTGTGCAAATATTACCATAACAAAGGTGTTTCAGTTATGTTCAAAATTCAAAAACAATAAACTCAATAGAAATAAAATCAAATGGGTAATAAAGTTTTCCAGTAAAGAATCACAAACTGATTAATTCATCGATTCATTTTTACCATCGAAATTGTTGTTCTTGGTCAAGACTTTCATTAATGTTCTTCGAGATTCATAGCCTAAAAGAAGTAAAACAAAATATCTCATAACAAATACCTTTTACTGATCAAGAAGATGACTTCCGGCAGTAATGTCTTTTTTCTTTTCGTTTGGACTACAACGAATAAGAAAACCCATTCTTACAATAGAGAAAAAAGTAGCAGCCGATGTTCGAACAATATCACGGCTGACTAAGGAAGTGAATCTGTATTAATATCAGATGAGCAAAAATCCGAAAAGTAGTTGTGCCTGCGGATACAATTGTCGCTAAAATTAGAGTTTTGTAAACAAATTTTAAGACAAAAGAAGTTTTTAAACATACATGTAAGCATTTCATTTTAGCGCTGGAACACGCAGTCAACTAAACATACGATTATAATTATGTAGCTCATACCTATTCCATTTTCTAATAAGAGTTCATATTCGGATCAACAGAAAGCTAAAATCAGTCACAAAATGAACTTATGTAAAAGAGAAACGGGAGAGAAAAGAGGAGATGGCAAAAGAATTTGCATCAAATTTACTTCTACGACATCCTCTATTAGCGCATCTTTCTTTAAATAAGTATACTTTATCAATGATTTTGGCTTTCTATCGAGCTGAATAGTAACCGCTATAAGAGAATGTGTGTCGGAGTTTGCCTGTTCAAAACAAAAATATAATTGAAAGAAGTTGATCGTCCAGCTTCTTCACCTATCTAGCGTACCAAATTGTTGCACACGTCTGATGCCTTAAGTGATGTGAGCCGCTCGACAAATATATAAGAACGATAAGTTGCAACTACGAAAAGAAAAGAGTAGTTTTAATGAAAAAACTATAAAATGCGTTACTTTCCTGCTGCGATTGTGGTCAATGGAGGTAAGATTATCATATCATTCTTTAGTCATCAAATATCGTCATGAACCAATATAACCCGTTGTAACTCCACTTCCTACAGTAACAAATACAAATCCATATAATTAAAAGACAGTAGTAATAGACTTAGGTTAATATGAGAAGTAAGGTACGTTTATAAAAACCGCCCACCAATTCCATATAGCTGTCACGTGTCATTCGTCTCTATTTCCTGTTAACGGATAGTTTCGATCAAAACGAAAGACGCCTGAAGTAAACACAATTATTAGAAAATCTAATTTTTTTTAACCCACGGAATTAAACACAATCCCAGCATCAAATGGCTTGGTAATGGAGTATATTATGCAACTTTGCTATAATATAAAAAACATCTCACCTCTCCCATTCTACAACGTTGCAATTTTAGCCTTCGAAGCTTCAACCTCAGGATCCACTAAACTTCCTGGTTAAACAAATCAAAACAAAATAATCATAACCCAAAGCTAATTCAATTTACATTTAAAATCATGTCTTTTTTTAAACGTCATTCTCTATTTATCTTACGCCTAACAAATCATCTCAGTCAACATAAAATACGGATTCGTCAATGTAATCCCATCTACACATAACTTCAAATACAACTAACAGTAAATCTTATAAAAATTAACAATCAAACATACAATCAGCAATAACTAAACTAAAAAAAAGTTATAAAACATAATTTTCCCTAATTTGTTTTCTAGGGTTTATGATAAAACACAATGAATTGTAAATAATCGAAGCAAAACATACTACAGTTGAATCGAAACAAATAATTATAAACCTAATCGATTCGATACAAAAAAAATTTACCAGAATTATTGGGTGGAATTCGGAGGATTTTATGTTTATTACTATAGTTGAATCGAAACAAATAATTATGACCACTTATTCACCTTTCAAAATTTACAAATCGTTAATGCAAATTCGGAGGATTTTATGTTTATTACTGAACCGTGAATTCGAATAAATCAAGACACAAGTCTAACCTTGTTTGCATATTGGAATGGGAGCGTATAGAAGAAATTGCAATTGAATTGGTGTTTTTGAATATGTGTTATGAATTGAATAGAAGAAACTGTTGTTGTGGTAAATCATCATTTGATTATTTTTAGAAATGAATTAAATGACGGATTGTAACTTCTCTGAACAAAAATCCCTCTTTGATGACATTAAATGACCGGGTTTGGGTTTATTTTTTTCGGGTTTTTTTTTTTTTTTTTTTTTTTTTTTTTTTTTTTTTTTTTTTTTTTTTTTTTTTTGAGATGCATTATAGGTGTTGTACATTTGGGTTATAAAAAGGACATTAATCACTTTTTTAATGCTCGTACTTTAGAGTACTTGTGCAAAACCTTATTTTATTAGATAAAATAGATGAGTTTAAACAATTTAAAAGGTTGTAAACACTTGTTAAAAATGCTCATATTGTATGACTTTTTTTCTTTTAGTTAATTTTACACTAAAATACATTTTGGTTGACTTCTAACTGTTTAACCCCTTTCGTTTTACATTATATATCAAGCTCACTCACCCGGCCTGTTAGAGATAAAGTACGACTATAACTATTTCTACATTTTAAACTTTAACCTTTAACCTTTTACGATGTTTGCTTTAATTTAAAATTAGTGGGCTAATCAATATTTTTATTCATAATTGTCAGGTTTGATGTGGTTGTAAATAAAAATAATTTTAATCAACACTTCTAACTCTAGGGTGGGTGTACAATAATCAACAAAACTGTATTCTTTAATTTCAGTGTCAGTCTAGGGTGGGTAAAACAATAGAATTGAGTACCGCATTGTAAATTGTTACCGCGGCGGCAACGCACGGGTTTCTTACTAGTCTATGCATATATTCGATCCATACACAAACATATCTAATTATATATGTTTACGGTTCACACAACACACACACACATACACCTTCGGTTCATACATACATACACATTCATCAACATTCTCCTTTTTCTTGAAAGTTTATTAGTTTTAGGCTTTTAATATGAATACATTAACTTGGGTGAACAATCTAGTTTTATAGTTAGGTTTAGTTTTCATACCACTTAGTCGAAACTAGGTGTGAGGTAGCCGAAAAAAGGAGAAAGGAAAACTTGATGGTTCGTCTCGCGTCCACGCCTCCAAACAACTTGGACCTCCTTAGAGATGGGTTTCCTAGCTTTAAAATGGTGGTTTATGGTTTGTAAGGTGAGGGTTGAATGGTGGTGATGGTAGCCGATTGTGGGGAGGGGTTTGGGAGAGTTGCGACTTATGTGAGTTTGGTGATGGTGGTGGGTTCGGTTATAAAGAACCGAAAAGGAGGGGGAAGAGATGCAAATGGGGAATGTCAACTATCATGTTTCTAAGGGATTAGGGAATATTACCACATTGGTGATTAGTCTTATGGTGTTTCATCTTTCCATAATATGACTTAACATGTGATTTGATTAGGCATAAGGATCTCTAGAGTTAGATTGGATGGAGATGAATCATGGGGTGGGGGTGGTGGTCGCATGGAGCTGAGAGAAAGAGAGGGAGGGGGTTAGTTTTGGTAGGTCAAATCTCCTAGTTCAAAATGTTTAGAGAATGTTTTACATTTTGGTGTTAAATCATACTTTGAGTCACAATCTTCCCCACAATGTGACATTTGATTTTGATTTGATCTAATCAACAAAGTTGATGGTTCCTACTGTAGTGTGAACAAGGAACAAAGTGGAAAGTGATGGTGACCATAGAGGGTGCTTGGGCCGAAAAAGAGAAGGAGAGGGGAGAGGGGGCGGCGGCGGTGTGGTGTGGTGAGGTGAGGGGGTGATTATTTTGGGCAAGCATCTAACCTTGATCTTTGAGTTGATAAAGGTTAACTCCATTTTAGTGTAAGGTTTAGTCCAATAGATTTGGTTAGGTTAAGATGTCTAGGAGTGGAGGGACAATTAGCATGGATATGACACAATGTGATCAATCATGTTATTTTATATTCAAAAGATCTCACATGCATGCACACATATATGTATACATGTCACGCATGTATATATATGTAGATATATATATATATATATATATATATATATATATATATATATATATATATATATATATATATATATATTGAAATGTTGACTTGTGTCTAAATGTTGTTACTTATCATTTTAGGCGTGAACACATCAAGATAGTTTTGCGTTTTCATTTATTTGATCCTCTATAATCTTTAACATATATAAAAGCTATTTGATTGAGCTCACATAATATACATATAGCCTAGTGTGACTCTATTTTGATGCACATAATTATCATCTAAATATTTAATGTTCTAGAATAAATATATTAATGATTAAGGTTTTATCACCAACGCTCGGGTTAACCGGGTATTTGCTCACACAATTTAATAATAATGTGAGTTGTTAATGCAATCGTTTGAAATTATTCGGGCCTTGCTAGACATCGGGTGACATAATCAAATAAAATAATGTCTAATGCACGTAATAAAATAAAGACTTGTCTAATAAGTGTACGATTTTGACCTGGAAAATTGACGGGTGTCACATCTATCATGATTTTTAACGTACGAAACAATAGGTCTTTAACATATGTAACAGGACCTCCGACAGGTTAGGACAATGTGCAAAAAGTAAGAGAGAGATGATGTGATGGGTTATTGGGTTTCAAGTCAACTTTTAAAGATGCTTTTTTCAGAAAAAGCAAATTTCTATATTGCCCTTATTTTGAACTTTAGTCAATTAAAAGGTATTAAATTTAAATAAAAAGGCAATAATTAATTTGGACCATTGATGAAAGGTGATCAATGGCCACCATAGAGGTTGCAAGGTTTTCTCAATATATATATATATATATATATATATATATATATATATATATATATATATATATATATATATATATATATAGCGATTAAGATATATAAAAAATATGGGCCCCGAAGAGAGTGAGGCCTAGACGATCGTCCACTGCCCTTCCTATGGGTTGGCTCTGCTTAAATAGAACCACTACTTAATTATGTAAACTATACTAGTTTTAACCTAAAGGATTAGTTGAAGATCTTATAAACACCAAAACACATAAGCTTCATTGGCATAAACTAAAATAAGTAATAAAGTTTATATATGTGTGTTATATGCTTGCGCACGCACATACGCACATTAGGTTAGATTTCTATATATTACACAGGTTGAATTAAGAAATATAAATAGTTAGTAATAAAGACTTAGATATTATAAACCGATATTGTAAGATATTTAATGATTGAAATTATGTAACAAATTAGAGTCTGACTCATGCCTCGGCTTTCGGGACTTAAATGCACTAAACCAATAACAAATTTCAAGAAGGGATCTACTATACAAACCCCCTACCCTCTTCCCCCTGCAAACCCCCCTACCCTATTGATTGTACAATAAATTGAATGACCAGGCCTTCGATGATGATCAAAGGATTTAGGGGGTGTTGAGGTTGCGCCAAGCTTGTCTTTAACCTGAAATAAGAAATACTAAAACACTACGTTAAGTGATTGCGCAGGGGTTGGACCCTGCGAACCACCTCCGGCGTGCGAGTAAGTATGCGATATGGTAAGTTTATAGTAAGTTGAGAGAGTTAAGTTGGCATTACCATGGTTCTTGCCCGTCTAAGCTATATATAGGGGAGAAATAGGCCTTAGAGGGTGGTTGCACTTGATTCGGAGATCATGGGGGCGTCTCATGGTTAATGGTAACCGCTAGCGCTTTGTAGCCCACGATCTCCTCCTTGGCGGGAAAGCCTAAGGGAAGGAGGAACATGGGTGTGACCAGGTCAAGGTGGCTCTCTGTTCTAGTTACTTCGAAGGAGATACCCCGAAGGGCTTAAGGCTTCGATTGGCGGATTCCCACATGGTAACCACTTCATAGATGAATGGTTTTACGCCAATGAAACATTTTAGGAGATTAACCTGGGCCTCCGAAGAGAGGGCTTCGTACAGGCTCGAAGGGGAGTCCTTCAACCCGTTCGGAGGGTACATCATCAAGCCCCCATTTCGAAAGTGATATATACGTACGAGTTTATATTGCATTCGACTCAAAAAACATGCTACACTCTATCTCTTTCGTCACAAACTCGTACGAATAAATGAGAAGTGCATAAACAGACTTGCACAATAAATGCAGCTAATGAATATGCAACTACCACACCCTAGGCTACAGTAGCTAGGATTTCGGTAACCACAAACTTCTTTTCAAATTTTAAAAAACAAATTGGAGTCCGTATATTGCTCGGATTGTGATTGCACGTGGATGGCTAGGATAAAACCACAAAGGATATACATAAACCCTGCATAATCCTAACCCTAGATCACTTTTCTTTTGCGCCCAAAATACACATACACGACACTGTGCTTCGTGCTTCGGTTGAGCTTAAAGGTAATTTTTCTTTCCCAATTCTTTGACCTTTTGCTCTCATTGTTTCTAATTCGAGATGAGCATGGCAGCGAAAAGAATTATTAGGCAGCAAAAATGTACTCTATCAGAGCAGGCTTTGACAGAATTTCTTGGCAAATACCCCATACCCAAGGAGTTTAAAGTGATGCTTCCAAACGAAAACCAAAACATTTTTGATGCTCCAACTAGGTATGTGGGGCTTTATGTTCATGCATTTACAGAATCCAACTTTAGGATTCCCATTCATCCCTTAATCCTAGAGTTCTTACAATATTATCAAGTACATATTTCGAGGTTGAATCCATTTGGCCTAGCCAAGTTGACCACCTACATTGTTGTGTGCAAAGCTTATGGCTATGAGCCCACACTAACTGTGCTTAGGGGCTTTGTCAACCTGTATCCTGGCGGGGATTGGATAACCATTGCTAAAAGGGGTGAACATGATGTGCCATATCTAGTGACCAAACCCTTTTCAAATATCAAAAATTAGAATGACCAGTTTTTCTATGTTGAGAGCACAATCATACCACCTGAGTATCCAGCTTTGCTTGATGAAGCATATATGTTTGATGAGAAAAGATTCAATGACCCTTTACCTTATGAAGTAAGAAGCAGTCCTATGTACCAGCGTCTTGCACGTCATCCAGTCGATGTGCAAACATTCCCTGAGCCAATCTTGTTTATGGCGGGCATTATGGACCTGGGAGGGGTCTCCATCAAAGCCTGAAATAGTGTGTGAAGGACAGAGTATGTACATTCCCATTTAAATAAAACAAATAACTTATCTGCTGATATTTATCTCTTTTCTTTTGTTGTTGCAGGAATGGCATTCAGGAACTTTGTTGTGTCAGGAGGTGCTAAGGAAGTCAACTTTATTCCTAAGAACCCAAAAGATGTGAGCTACGAAGTTGGATCTCCATCTGTATCTGAGAATAACAATGATGTTGATGCTTCACCAGTTGTACCACTTGCAGTAGTCCATCCTCCAAAACCTGTGAATACTGAGGAAACTCCCCAACTTGTTGAGAACGTTGCTGATTCGGATGACCCTCCCTCAGAGGGTGACGAACTGAAGATCGTGGGGTCCTCCGGCATCGGAGACAGGGTGCGAAACAGGAAAAGCACGAGTGCAAGGACTTCGAAGGCCACCCAAAGAGGAAATTAAACATCCCCACTCCTACCTCGAGGTTAACCAGACAAAAGACAGAAAAGTCTCTTGGTAAAGCAGTCATGTATTCCACTGAACAAGTTGCCGATGATGATGACATTCATGAAGTAGAATCTCTTTTAACCCCTTCCTTCTTAATTTGTCCAGTATCTAATGGATATGCCTTATGCAGGGCTGCCCAACACTAAGGAGCTACCAAATGCTCTCACTTGTCATCTGTTAGTTGAAAATGTTACCCTTGCCAGTTGGAGGAGAACCTTGAATGATATGTCCATTGAAGGGCTGTGTGACTTGCACGACAAGAGTTATACCAGGCAAGCCATGTTGGATAATCATTTGAACACCCGGACAAGGGAGCTGGTTCATATGGTGAAAGATGCCAAGGAAGAGGTGGCTGTTATTGTTGCTAGGGAGAAGAGCAGGGATAAACAGTATGCTGAGCTAGAGTCCAAGTGTGATGCGGCTATGGCGGACTTTGAGAAGAACCCTCGGTATGAAGCCCTTCGGGACAAGATTGATAGCCTTGAAGAATAACTTAAAGAGTCGCAAAGCAAGCTGAAGATGGAGGAGGCTGAGACTTCTGGGTATAAGACACAAGTCACTGCACTTGAGTCAAAATGCACTGGCCTTGAAGCCGAAAGAGCCAGGTTGATAAAGCAGGAGATCAAGCTTTGTCAAGATATGGATGGGTTAAAACTCAAGTGCAAGAGCTTAAAGAAGGATAGGGCTGAGGTGGTGTCGAAGGTTGTCCCTTATGTTGCTATGGAGTTGTACCATAGTGATGAGGTGGGAGCTGTTGTGGGAAAGCTGGTAAACGTGGCCATATTCTATGGTAAGTACACGACTTTGGAGGAAGTCGCCGAAACCAAGAAACCGGTGGTGTTGTCGGAGTTACCCTACTACCGTCCGAATTCTGAACAAGAATATAATGATGCTGGCAATGCGTACACTACAGCAGAGTACCCCTTCCTTGCCGAAGCAACCAAAGACCCCTCAGCCTCAATTGAAGATCTCCTATCCAAAAAGCCAATGAAAATACAGCCTCCCTCTCCGACCAAGAGAACCCCATCTGTGAAGCCTCCATCTCCATCTCACCAAGAGGATCCGAATTCCTCGAAAAATGCTTGAATGTTGCCGTGTTGGCATTAATTTGGTCTTAAGGGTGGCATGTACCCTTTAAACAATTTCCTGTGATGTTTGATTAGGCATGTGCCTAAGTCCTTGAACAATTTATCTTTCCTTCTGGGCTTCGACCCAGACTCCAGACAATTGCTTTTATGTTTAATATTGGCTATGACTGTATGTAGCCTTATGAATGCCAACTTAGGGGACTGTGTCCCGCTTTTGATGTCATGCTTTTCTTCTCTTACGCTTATGTATAAACGTAAGTATACAACCTAAGGTTATGACCTTATTGTGTGTATTTTGGACCAAGATTTTCAGCAATCGTATAGTTTGACTGCGACAGAGGGTCGCGACCCACTCCGTCTTTTATCCTTAAGATGCAAAGGACTTAGAATACCCTAAGTCTTGTAGGAAAGTTAATGTGAGTTGTAATGGATGTTATTTGTGTACAAGACATGTGTCCTGCTTCATCCTTCGACATTGAAACTTGTAAAGTACTTGGCTGAACAAATCTTTGTTGTAAATAACGAAACAAGAGATTTTGAGGGAAACATTTTATATCATTAATTGGGTAGGGAGGATTACATTATTTTAAGAAATGAACACTAAGACACCTACCATTAATGCTTCTTTCCCAAGTGAGAAGAGTGCGTTACATGAAATTAAAAAATAAGCTAAGTGCTTTAAAAATAATAAGTCTTGTGTGTAAAACGTACGAAGATTTGCATCATTTCCATCCTTTATCCCTGACATTTTTGCCCAGCGTTTCGAGCGTGTATGCTTTATTGCCGCAACCTTCCGATATGACGGTGGGTCTTTCGAATGTAGGCCTTAGCTTTGCTTGTGCTATTTTATTTGAAGGACATATTCCTATATGCCCGCAGGACTTGGGGTAGTTCGTTTACCCATTCGTGCTGGTGTTGTCCTAACCTTATCTCGATTTCAATGACAATGTCCTTGTCAACACAAGTGAACATTTGCTTTATGTTTAGGCCTTCGCAGAAAGATGGGAATACCCCTTCGGCAAATTGCTTCCCTTTGTAGGAGGTGATGATTTGTGGGACTCCAAATCGGCAAATTATGTGTTCCCACGCAAACTTTTCCACATGCTTTCCTGTTATTGATGCCAAAGGTTTGGCCTCGACCCATTTGGTGAAGTAGTCTATGGCTATTACCAAGAATTATACCCCTCTGGGAGCTACTGCTAGAGGTCCGATTATGTCGAATCCCCATTGGCCGAAAGGCCTTGCTGATGTGATAAAAGTCACGTCATGCTCTAATGGTCTTTGAACATTTGAATGTATCTGACATGCCGCACATGTTTGTATCATTTCAGTTGCGTCTTCCAGTATGGATGGCCAATAATATCCCAACCTCGCTATTTTCGAGGCAATGGAGCGAGGGCCTGCGTGCATTCCACAAGATTCCTCATGCTCATTATAGATAATTCTCGAAGCTTGCTTCAGTTCCACACAATGAAGGCATGGAGACGAGAAAGACCTTTTGTAGAGATCATCCCCCACAAGTCTGTATTGGGGAGCCTTAACCCTGACCCTTCGTGCTAGTTTTTGATCATCAGGCAGAATACCACTTATCAAGTACACCTTTATTGGAGTCATCCAGTTGGAGCCTTTGTCAGATGCTTCGCCTTGTATAATTGACCTATGGGCCAAGACTTCCACCAAAACCTCTTTCGTTAGATGAGCAATTGCCATCGAAGCTAGCTTGCTCAAGGTATTCGCTTTCTTGTTTTGGTTTCTGCGAACATGTGCTATCTCATAGGATTCGAACCCCTGAAGAAGTTCTTTAGCTTTATCCAAATATTGTTTAATGGTGGGCTGTCTTGCTTCGTAAGAGCCCTTGATTTGGTTGGCGACTAGCTGCGAGTCTACAAAAATGGAGAGGTCACGAACCTCCATGTCCTTTGCAAGTCGAAGGCCAACTAGCAAAGCTTCATACTCTGCTTCATTGTTTGTAGCCTCGAACTCAAAATGTAATGTATACATGTACTCTTTTTTCTCTGGACTAACCAGCATCAGACCTGCTCCCGAACCATCAGAGCTTGAGGCTCCGTCTGTGTATAGTTTCCACCCCTCCTTCGTCTTTGAGGGCTTTTCTTTCGGGATTTATCTGTCTTGGCTAGGTCCGGAGGGTGTTTCAGCAAGAAAATCTGCAAGTATTTGGCCTTTGACGGAGTTTTAACCCTTGTACTCTATGTCATGTTCTCCTAGTTCGATGGCCCATTTGGCCACTCTACCCGATTTCCCAGGCTTCGACAGTATCTGCTTAATTGGCTTATCGGTCAATACTGTGATGGGATGAGCTTGGAAGTACCTTTGAAGACGCCTTGCAGCGTAAACCAAGGCTAGGACTAGCTTTTCCAATTTCGGATAGTTTAATTCAGCCCCTTGCAGGACCCTGCTAACAAAGTAGATCAGGACTTGCTTCTTATCCCTTTCTGCCAAAAGAACAGCACTAATGCTTTCGAAAGATGCCACAATATACATGAACAACACTTCGCCTTTGATTGGGGCCGTAAGTGTTGGTAAGATTTCCATGAACTCTTTCAGCTTTTGGAAAGCGGCTTCTGCATCACAACTCCATTAGAAAGTCTTTTTATCTGTACACCCTTTGAGTGTTTTGAAAAATGGTAAAGAACGATCCGCCCTTTTCGACAGGAATCTGCTAAGTGCTGCGAGCTTCTCATTTAGGATTTGTACTTCTTTTAATGACTTTGGAGCTTGTAGATCAGTGATGGCTTTGACCTTCGAAGGGTTAGCTTTAATCCCTTGCTTTGTAATCAGATGCCCCAAGAATTGTCCTTCTTCCACGCCAAAGGAACACTTCTTTGGGTTAAGCTTCATGTTGATTGCCCTCAATTGATCGAAGGTTTCTTGAATGTCGGAGAGTAGGTCTTCCTCAGTCCTACTTTTTATTACCATGTCATCAACGTAGGCTTCCAGGTTCCTTCCTATTTGCTTGTGGAAGGCTTTGTCTACCAATCATTGATAAGTTGCCCCTGCGTTCTTTAGACCGAAGGGCATTTTCTTGTAGCAATAGACACCCTTTCCTGTGTAGAAGGCTGTCTTCTCCTCATCTTCCTCCGCCATTTGTATTTGGTGAAACTCTTTGTAGCCATCTAGAAAACATTTCAAACGGAACCCCGAGAGGGATTCGACCTTCCAATCAATTTCTGGCAGAGGGTAGCAGTCCTTTGGGTAAACTTTGTTGATGTCGGTGAAATCAACACACATTCGCCACCCTCTGTCACTCTTGTTTACCATAACTGGATTAGCTACCCAGGTTTGGTATTTCACTTCTCTTAGAATTCCTGCTCATACAAGTTCGTCCACCTCTTTGCAAGCGGCTGCGTTCCTTTCAGGTGCCAGGCTTTGTCGCTTCTGTTTAATTGGTTCTATGTGCTTGAACTCATTAAGCTTATGCTCTGTGCCAAAGGGCTTGCCATCAATCATAAGAGTCCGAGGAACCCCTGTCATGTCTGAGTATGTCCATGCGAAAACATCCTTGTTGGCTTTGAGTAGCTTCTCCAATTCTGCCTTGAAGTTGGCAGGGAGTTGCTTTCCGATTACCACCGTTTGCTCTGGATAGAGCTCATTTACCACAATACATTCTTTGGCATCTGTACAACTTAGAATGGCCTTCGGAGGCTCTTCGGGACTTTCTTTGATCTTTTTGCCAATATCTCCAGTCTTCCCCTGATTGTAGCTAGAGAATACGGTTCCTATCCCATAAGGTGTATGGAATTTTACCGCTGCGTGTATGGTGGAGACTAAAATACCCATTCTTTGCATGGCGGTCCTTCCTATCAACAGATTGCAGGGAGAATCGGACCTTACGATAGCAAACGTGAGGGTTTCTGTCCTTGCGAGCTTACCTTCTCCAATTGTTATGTCCAATGGTACTTCTCCTAGAGGCCAAGAATGCTCACTGGAGAACCCAACCAAAGGTATCTTCGAGTCAACCCGTTGCGATCTGATCGAAGGCTTGAGCTTAAGAAAACAATGCTCGTATATGATTTCGCAGGAGCTTCCGCAGTCCATGTAGGCTCTGTTTACTTCTCGGTTAAAGATTAGAACTTTGATGACCATTGGATCGTTCGAAGGGATTTGGCCTGTGATAGGAGGAAATGTTACCTCCCCTACTTCGTTTACCTCCTGCTCCGTTACCTTTCTTTTTAAGCTTGTCTCGCCCAATGAACCATAAGTATTGGGGCTTCGAGAGGAGTAGTATCTTTAGCCAATTGAGTGTCGGACATTTTTTCCTTTCCCTTATTTATACCCTTCACCAAATGTGCCAATTGCCCGGACTTTACAGTTTCTTCTATCTGTTTCTTTAGCTCCCTGCAACTGTTTGTATCATGACCGTAATCTTCATGAAAGTGACAATACTTGCTGGTATCCCTGTTTTTTCCCTTGCTTGTCATACGAGGGGTTGCTTCGAAAGCCTTAGCAGCCCTCTCTGTTACAAGTATTTCCTTCGGAGACTTATTTAAGCTTCCCAGCAAACCATGGTTAGGACCTTTGTATGGAGAAAACCTGTCTCTGTTTTTGTTCTTGTTCTTTGACCCTTCCCACACAGAATGCTTTGAGAACTTGCTGTTGTTGTCTTTGTCGATCGGAGCACCGTTAGTAGACACCTCTTTTGCTTCAATCCAAGTATACGTCTTTTCCATTAACCCTTTGTATGTTGTCGGAAGGTCAGTGGATAAGAACTCCACCAAACTCCGATTTTGAAGACCATGTACGAAACCCGAAATGCGCTGATCTTCATGTAGACCCAAGATCTGTAAAGTTTCATCGGTGTACCTAGTAACGAAGACCCTTGTGCTTTCGTTTTCTTTTTGTTTAATGTTGTGCACCGTTAGATGGGTCCTTGTAAACTTATTTTGCTGACTGAAATGTGATCGAACTTAGCCTTGAGATCGTCAAGATTGACAATGCTGCCAGGCTTTTGCCCATTCCACCAAATACGGGCAGAATCCCGTAGGGTATAAGTAAACATGTGACAGGCCACAGGCATAACCCACTTTTGCATCTTAATAGCCCCTTCGAACAAATGTAGGAAATTGTCCGGATCCCCCTTCCCATCATAAGTCCCAATATGCGAAGGCATTTTCAACCCATCAGGCAATGGGTAGTCTTCTATCCACCTAATGAAGGGCGTAGCTGAACCCATAGGGTCGGAGTATAGACAATTATAAGGGGGTGCATACATGGGTACAGTATTATACGGATTGTTGTTTGGGGGCATCCCCATAGGAGTTTGACTTGGGTAGGACTGATAAGGTGTGTTCATGGCGAACGGATAACCGTTTCCCATGGCATACGGAGGGTACGCCATAGGATGCCCAAAGGGTATGCTCCCATAAGGTTGAGGGAGACTTGGGTTATTAGGCTGCCCATTTACTGGAGGATATAAACCTTGAGGATAAGACTGAGTTTGGAACGAGGGGTACATACCATTCGGAGGAAGATTTCCTCCCATATTAATTGTAGGCGGATTGCCTTCTACACCTGATGCGTGAGAAGGCTGCAACGGAACCCCTGCTTCGGTCCTTCCAAGATGAGCTGCTAACAATGGAGGCAAATTCACCCCCGTCTCTTCCCTTCGTTGGCTCCTCCCGTTGGAACCTTCGACAGCCGCTCCTTCTCTCTTAGTCGTAGCCCTCTCCGGGACCCCTTCAAACCCAACGGACCTTCTGCTTAGCCTTCGACCCACTGGTGACCCAATTCTTAGGGCTGAGAGTGTTGCTCCATGGATCGGAGGCCTAGGCTCCATTTCCATCTCTTCATCATACTCGTCACTTGAGTATTCCAATTCCCTTCGCATCTCAGCATTCCTAACTTGCCTTTTGCGAGCCCTTAAGAGAGATTCCAACGCTTTATGGTTGGCTTCGACAAAGGCTGGGCTAATAATAGGATCCGGATTGGCTGATGTCGAAGCATGATGGTTGGGTGTTACTTTTGGGTGAGAACGTGTAGTGAACGTGGAAGCGGTTATTGGGGGAAGGTTGTTAGAGTCGTTGATTGGTATTGCTGCCAAGGTCGAGAAACCCGGTGGGGGAGTATCTTCTCTCCCTTGATCCATGCCGGATATATAGTGAAAGTAGTTGGTTGGTTATAAGCTTGGAAATAACGAGACCAATTGTAGCGGTCCCACGGATGGCGCCACTGATTGTACAATAAATTGCACGACTAGGCCTTCGATGATGATCAAAGGATTTAGGGGGTGTTGAGGTTGCGCCAAGCTTGTCTTTAACCTGAAATAAGAAATACTAAAACACTACGTTAAGTGATTGCGCAGGGGTTGGACCCGGCGAACCACCTTCGGCGTGCGAGTAAGTATGCGATATGGTAAGTTTATAGTAAGTTGAGAGAGTTAAGTTGGCATTACCATGGTTCTTGCCCGTCTAAGCTATTTATAGGGGAGAAATAGGCCTTAGAGGGCGGTTGCACGTGATTCGGAGATCATGGGGGCGTCCCATGATTAATGGTAACCGCTAGGGCTTTGTGGCCCACGATCTCCTCCTTGGCGGGAAAGCCTAAGGGAATGAGGAACGTAGGTGTGACCAGGTCAAGGTGGCTCTACGTTCTAGTTCCTTCGAAGGAGATACCCCGAAGGGCTTAAGGCTTCGGTTGGCGGATTCCCACATGGTAACCACTTCATGGATGAATGGTTTTCCGCCAATGAAACGTTTTAGGGGATTAACCTGGGCCTCCGAAGAGAGGGTTTCGTACAGGCTCGAAGGGGAGTCCTTCGACCCGTTTGGAGGGTACATCATCACCTATGTACTTGTGTCTGTACTTTTTGTCTTATTATGTCCGTATTTGTTTTTCTTTTTTCTCTTCTACTAATAGCATAAGTTGTTGTTGTTTTTTTTTTTTTTTTTTTTTTTTTTGTCTAAAATTATTAATAAAAAAAAAAAAATTCCTTTTTTTTTTTTTGTGTCCTGGTCCTTTGTCCTTCTTTTTTTTAAGTCACGGGAAATTTTTTTGGCACTTTTTTAGAATCATTGATGAGTTATAAAAAAAATGTTTCTTAGCATAATTACATTCACAAGTTTTCACAAGTTTTCCCATAAGTAACGTTTATAAAAAAAAATGATAAATCGAGATGGCAAACATTTTGCAACACCATCAGAACCAAGAACCACCAACATCAGAACCAAGAACCAACATAAGCAGCAAAAAATGCTTAAACCACTATCAAAACCATTAATTATGTGAAACTACTAACATATGGGGGGGGGGGTTAGAATAACTCGACCCTTTTTTTATATCTAACCACCATCAGAACCAAAGATCCAACCAAGGGTCGAGTTATATAAATACATAGATCTAAAAAAGATCCAACCAAGAAACCACCACCCTTTTTTTTAGATCCAAAAGATCTAAAAAGGGACGAGTTATTGTAACCCCAGTTTTTAGATCTAAAACAGATCCAACAAGCAGTTTTTAGATCTAAGAAGATCTAAAAAAAAGGTAAAGCCGCGTAAACCATACCAATACCAACACCACCCACAGACTTGCCCTTATCCTATCCTAACCCCATCCCATCTATACTGTCTCACCATCAATAAACCACCAAGAATAGAGGCGAGTTATTCTAACCCCTCCTCATATCTACAAAGGAAACCACCATCCTACCAAAACCACCATGAAAAGCAGTTTTGTGAGAAGCAATTTATGAGAGAGAGAGAGAGAGAGAGAGAGAGAGAGAGAGAGAGAGAGAGAGAGGAAAGAGGAGAAAGCAGTTTTGTGTGAGAGAGAGAGAGAGGGAGGGATTCTGAGTGAGAGAGAGAGAGAGTCAGACTGGGGTGGGGATGGGATAAGGGAAGTCTGTGAGATGGGATGGGGGGGGTGGGGTGGGATAAGGGGCAATTCTGTGGGTGTGGGTGGTATTCGTATGGTTTACGCGGTTTTACTTTTATTTTATTATTTTTTTAATTTTTTTTGTAAGACAATGTAAAAAAAAATAATAATAATAATAAAAAATAAAAAAATAAAAATAAAAAAAGTTGTAAAAAAAAGTTGTTAAAAAAATAAAATTTGTAAAAGTTATAAAAAAATAAAGTAATTAGTTAAAAAAAATAAAAGTTGTAAAAGTTGTAATGTATTTTCAGGTGTTCAGTTCTCCCGAGCAACTAACTGATTGGGTGCAAAATATAGCTCGAGGGATCGGTTTTGTTATTGTTAAAAAAAGAACCAAATCAGAGATAGGGTATTTGTACGCAATCATTTATGGGTGTTCAAAGGGTGGGAAGTATGAACGTGAAGGTTTAGAAGATGAAATTAAACGGCAAACCAGTACCTCTAAAACCGATTGTCCATTCAAATTAGTGGCGAAATATTCTAAAACACAAGATTTTTGGAGGTTGAGGGTGAAGTGTGATAGGCATAATCATGATTTTGCAGAGTCGTTGCATGGTTTCCCATATGCAATGAGATTAAAGGATGATGAGTTCAGTTTGGTGCAACAATTGACAGAGTATCATGTACCACCACGTCATACACTTTTAATAGAAGCAAAAAACTGCGATAAAGGAAACTTTTAATAGAAGCAAAAATGAGAGAATGAATAAATGTAATATACCACTATTTGCAGAATTATGGTATAAAGTTTCCAAATATGCTTTGGAACTCATGTTCGATGAACTCCAACTGTCGATCGACGCCCAAGATTGTAGTCATCAGTTGCGGTCAGTTTATGGGCTACCATGCTTTCACGAACTGCTTTACTATCGGTGTAACACCCCAACCCGACAAGGGTAAAGATGTCACGTTAATGGTTTACCCCAACCCGACAAGGGTAAAGATGTCACGTTAATGGTTTCATATCAGATCAAACAAAGCATACTTCAATAGTAATACAATAAAATGTCAAAGGTTACAAAAGAAATACTAACATTATAAGGTTAATAATGAAACAAAACTAAATACTAAGTCTGCAAATGCAATCCTTCTAATGACTTCTACTTCAGAATAACTATCAAGGTCTTCTAAGTCCAAAAGTCTCTTCACTCATACCCAAACCCGTCGTCCTGCTTATAACCTGCCGCACACGAAAAGAAAACGTGCGGCTGAGCTTAAAAAGCCCAGTGAACAGATATAACGATAATAAACAGAAATAGAGAATAGTGCAGAATAACAGAAACAAAGGTCAAACAGATGTAATATGGTTCAAGGGATAAGTCAATGAATAAGTATAAGGGGAAAGAGAAAGGGATAGTAATCCACCACGAGCCCAGAAACAGATCATATCATATCGTAACCATAAATCTTCATAATCATATAGAGGGGAGACCTCTCAGATAATCAGATAATATGAGGGGTGTCCTCATTCTTCAAATGGAGTAGCTAGCTCCCAGACATATGTGAAAGGCATGTATTGCACACAGTACCAGTCACCAGAACAGAAATCATATCATATACAATTAAATCCACTAAACAGAACAGATCTAGGATGCATCCATACGCCCCTACCCAATCATATGCAGACCAAAACAAAGGGACGGTGTAACCAAATCACTAGGGCTACACACTAGTCATGCCAGTGGTGCATCACAAAAACGGCCATGTTACCTTCATGGCTAGGGTCACAAATTTTGGCTCGGGTATCAAACTAAGAGTCAGATATCATATCAGATCAGAGTGTCATATCACAAGTTTCAATATCAGAAGTCAATATCAGAAGGTCAACATCAGAAGGTCAATATCAGAAGGTCAAAATCAAAGTTCCATAGTAAAGGTTCATTTAAAAGAAAAAGGTTTCTAATTAAGAGTCCATTTAAAAACTAACTTTTAAATGACGGTTTTCATAAAAATGATCCTTCAGAGTGGTTTTCATAAAATGATCTTTCAAACGGTTTTTCGTAAAGATAGTCTTTTAAACTTGTTTTTATAAAAGTTAGTAAAATACCAATTAAAAGAGTATCGTATCATAAATTGCAACATCATTTTAAAATAGCTTTTCCTCAAATCATTTACAGGTCAGAATTAAAAGATTTCCATAGCCCAGGTTCATATCATAGGTCATACTGAAGGGAGTCATAGCAAAGGTATCAAATCAGAGGCTAAACAGATTAGAACATGAAAAAGATCATAGGAAACCTTACAGAGAAGGTCAGAATATCTGTACCTTATTCCAAAGCAAACACAAGCTCAGAAATGGATAACACATAGTGGATCAGGACCTCTCTTTCTTCACACCTAGAGGGGTAGACAAGAATTACAAACCCTTCTATTTTAAGTAACTTTCTATATTTAGCAGGTTTCCAAATTTAGTAGGTTTCCATTTTTAGAAGGTTTCCTTATTTAGAATATTTCTATAATTAACAGGGTTCCAATATTCTCATTAATATTCACAAATTATCCAGAGTTTCCTTTTTAGCTTTTAGATTCTCCAAGTTACTCTTTTAGTCCTTTAGGTTTCATAATTTACATTTTAGACCCTTATATTCCAAAAGTTATACTTTAACCTTCAAGTATTCATAGTTACACATTAAACCCTTAACTTATCAATTTTACACAAGGAACACTTATTTTATCGTATTATACGAATGTATCCTCAAGTATTCATAATTGACACATTAAGTCCCTTTAGTTAACAAAGTTACATATTTAGTCCCTTAACATACAATTCCCACCTTTTAATATTAATAATTACATATTAAACCATTAAATTACCAAAATGACACATTACCCCCTGAATATAATTTATTACTCAAATCAGTACCAAGTTTCCAGAAATTACAAGTTTAGTCCCTCTATTTAATTATTTTACAAATCGAACCATAATTAATTTATAAAGACTTTTTAATCCTTTAGAATATAAAAATGACACTAGACCCCCTCCACTTATATTTTAAACAGAAAGTACACATCCCAAAATAAGTTTTAAAAATAACCCAAGAGTTTTAAAAGTTACAAAACCTACTCTAAACATTTTAACAACACTCGTATAGCATTTTAAGTCCATAAATCCAAACCCTAACACATCTAACATATTTTTAATCATTACCTACTCATTAATCATCATTAAATAACTCATGAACAAGCCCTAATTTCCAGATTTCAGATCGTATGAATTTACTTTCCTTTTATACGTTTATATATAAAATCCGATTAACACAATTAAATTCGAAACAATTAGATCTAGGCCATGACAATTCGTAGCAACATTTTTCCAGGTCATATAACATCATAACATACGTAAATAAATTATACTTGGAGTTTTTATGAGCCGCATGTTATTATTCATGATTTACACATGTTTAATAGATTTAATCTTCATAAAACTTATAGATCGAGCATGGTATGGTGTATACATTTTATTTGATGTTCTTAGTACGTATAAGGTCTGAGAAAAATACCAAAACCAGATTCGAACGTGTGAAAAGAGGCGCACGAATTCTTTTATACGCGTATAGCCAAAACGAGCCAAAAATCACCACGACCTTACGAATGACCTTCAGACCTTGCAATCATTTTTCCCAGAGCATATTCGACATAAGGATCATGTGAAAAATAGCCAACGAATTTTATAGAGGTCGTGGGAATTAATAACGAATTACCTTGTTTCTATATGCTCGAAAGGAATGATTTCCTCAAAATTAGAAAACGACCAAGGACAGCGCCAACAATATTTTTACTAGATTGTACACGTTATGAGGAGTGTTAGAAAAATGAGGAACGAGTATCATGATGATCGAACGAATTATAACGAGTTATACCTCTATAATATGTCGCGATAGGAAGAAAATCACCAAGAACGAACCGTGAAACAAACCACTTCACAACGAATTTTCTAAGACTCTTTGAGTGATGATCTAACATAAAAAAATGGCTTAGGGTTTTATGGATGTCGATTGGAGGCTGTGTTGATTTGTTTGTGTGTGTAAAACTTCGGTATTAGGGTTATAATAAGAAAACGTGTGAAAGGATAATGGGAAGGGAGTGCTGAGTCTTATGGGAGACCTTGGACCAAGAATTTCAGCAATCATGGCTGGAAAATAGTGGTGATTGATTTTACTTCTTATTTTCCATATTTTCCTAATTTAAAATGTCATATTTACACATTTAAATTATATACGATTTGTGTAGGGGTAGAATGGTAATTTTGCCACTTGTATAAATGTTAAATGAGATTCTTAAAATTATTTAGGATCATAACTTGTGCATTGCCAGAAGTTTGGAATTTATTTGATACATTGTAAGCTTTTAAATAAATTTTTAAACTTGCAGGGGCAATTTGGTCATTTTACATGTTTTCAGATTTTAGGGTCTTACAACTCTTCCCCTCTAACAGAAAAATTTCATCCTCGAAATTTTGCAGGAAGCAGAGAGAAAGAGAACGGAATACTCATACGGAATGCGAGCAAGGATTTCAAGTCGAATTAATTGTATCCACAGCAGAGAGCTCTTCAAGGAGTTTAAGATTCATAACTGAGGTCAACAGAATGAAAGACGAGAGTCTAACTCATCCAGAATTTTTTTTTTTTTTTTTTTTAACGAACGAAGGTAGAGTATGCGCATAGGTAGAATGAACCTAAAGTCTCACTAGTCACGGATAATCGAACGGAGATCAAATTCTAAACTTCTTAGGTACTTCCCAAGATATCCTATGGCCACAATGAGGGCACGTTATATGGTGTAAGTATTATCACGTTAATAATACCAGCACCACATAAATATGCCTTCATGATGATCATACTTTATCTCGAGTCGTAAGCAAAACAATCTATCTTCATCCACCTAGTACTTCTACAGTCTCAGAGGTCAACAAAAACAAATGTCATAATCAAGAGGGAAAGCCAACTACTCGCCATGGAGATTCTCAAAATGCCCAAGAGGCATCGAAATGATTAACAAAGATCAGAGGTCAGAGTCGGAATCTGAAAGTAAGGATCAAATAGTGTCAGGAATTTACTATGCAATTCTTAATGCTTTCAAGATTCATTTAGGTTTCAAAACTTAGGTGGTGCAAGGCATAAGCTTTCAATTTTCCAAGAGGGATCTCAAGAGGCTTAAACCAAGAGTAGGGTACGAATCAGAGTGATGCGGAAGCAATGATACCTAAACAAATGTCTTATAGTCTACCCATTCCTCACCGGTCAGAACTTAAGCTCCTATAGGGAAATCCTAAAGCAAATTTTCAAAGGTTGTCTTACGAGCGCCTACAGGGAAAGCTTAGTGGTCCTAACTTACACAGGTCAAGGGTAAATGTATTACGAAATCGCAGCCTGTCTCTCTGATACCATAATTGTAACACCCCAACCCGACAAGGGTAAAGATGTCACGTTAATGGTTTACCCCAACCCGACAAGGGTAAAGATGTCACGTTAATGGTTTCATATCAGATCAAACAAAGCATACTTCAATAGTAATACAATAAAATGTCAAAGGTTACAAAAGAAATACTAACATTATAAGGTTAATAATGAAACAAAACTAAATACTAAGTCTGCAAATGCAATCCTTCTAATGACTTCTACTTCAGAATAACTATCAAGGTCTTCTAAGTCCAAAAGTCTCTTCACTCATACCCAAACCCGTCGTCCTGCTTATAACCTGCCGCACACGAAAAGAAAACGTGCGGCTGAGCTTAAAAAGCCCAGTGAACAGATATAACGATAATAAACAGAAATAGAGAATAGTGCAGAATAACAGAAACAAAGGTCAAACAGATGTAATATGGTTCAAGGGATAAGTCAATGAATAAGTATAAGTGGAAAGAGAAAGGGATAGTAATCCACCACGAGCCCAGAAACAGATCATATCATATCGTAACCATAAATCTTCATAATCATATAGAGGGGAGACCTCTCAGATAATCAGATAATATGAGGGGTTTCCTCATTCTTCAAATGGAGTAGCTAGCTCCCAGACATATGTGAAAGGCATGTATTGCACACAGTACCAGTCACCAGAACAGAAATCATATCATATACAATTAAATCCACTAAACAGAACAGATCTAGGATGCATCCATACGCCCCTACCCAATCATATGCAGACCAAAACAAAGGGACGGTGTAACCAAATCACTAGGGCTACACACTAGTCATGCCAGTGGTGCATCACAAAAACGGCCATGTTACCTTCATGGCTAGGGTCACAAATTTTGGCTCGGGTATCAAACTAAGAGTCAGATATCATATCAGATCAGAGTGTCATATCACAAGTTTCAATATCAGAAGTCAATATCAGAAGGTCAACATCAGAAGGTCAATATCAGAAGGTCAAAATCAAAGTTCCATAGTAAAGGTTCATTTAAAAGAAAAAGGTTTCTAATTAAGAGTCCATTTAAAAACTATCTTTTAAATGACGGTTTTCATAAAAATGATCCTTCAGAGTGGTTTTCATAAAATGATCTTTCAAACGGTTTTTCGTAAAGATAGTCTTTTAAACTTGTTTTTATAAAAGTTAGTAAAATCCCAATTAAAAGAGTATCGTATCATAAATTGCAACATCATTTTAAAATAGCTTTTCCTCAAATCATTTACAGGTCAGAATTAAAAGATTTCCATAGCCCAGGTTCATATCATAGGTCATACTGAAGGGAGTCATAGCAAAGGTATCAAATCAGAGGCAAAACAGATTAGAACATGAAAAAGATCATAGGAAACCTTACAGAAAAGGTTAGAATATCTGTACCTTATTCCAAAGCAAACACAAGCTCAGAAATGGATAACACAGAGTGGATCAGGACCTCTCTTTCTTCACACCTAGAGGGTAGACAAGAATTACAAACCCTTCCATTTTAAGTAACTTTCTATATTTAGCAGGTTTCCAAATTTAGTAGGTTTCCATTTTTAGAAGGTTTCCTTATTTAGAATGTTTCTATAATTAACAGGGTTCCAATATTCTCATTAATATTCACAAATTATCCAGAGTTTCCTTTTTAGCTTTTAGATTCCCCAAGTTACTCTTTTAGTCCTTTAGGTTTCATAATTTACATTTTAGACCCTTATATTCCAAAAGTTATACTTTAACCTTCAAGTATTCATAGTTACACATTAAACCCTTAACTTATCAATTTTACACAAGGAACACTTATTTTATCGTATTATACGAATGTATCCTCAAGTATTCATAATTGACACATTAAGTCCCTTTAGTTAACAAAGTTACATATTTAGTCCCTTAACTTACAATTCCCACCTTTTAATATTAATAATTACATATTAAACCATTAAATTACCAAAATGACACATTACCCCCTGAATATAATTTATTACTCAAATCAGTACCAAGTTTCCAGAAATTACAAGTTTAGTCCCTCTATTTAATTATTTTACAAATCGAACCATAATTAATTTATAAAGACTTTTTAATCCTTTAGAATATAAAAATGACACTAGACCCCCTCCACTTATATTTTATACAGAAAGTACACATCCCAAAATAAGTTTTAAAAATAACCCAAGAGTTTTAAAAGTTACAAAACCTACTCTAAACATTTTAACAACACTCGTATAGCATTTTAAGTCCATAAATCCAAACCCTAACACATCTAACATATTTTTAATCATTACCTACTCATTAATCATCATTAAATAACTCATGAACAAGCCCTAATTTCCAGATTTCAGATCGTATGAATTTACTTTCCTTTTATACGTTTATATATAAAATCCGATTAACACAATTAAATTCGAAACAATTAGATCTAGGCCATGAAAATTCGTAGCAACATTTTTCCAGGTCATATAACATCATAACATACGTAAATAAATTATACTTGGAGTTTTTATGAGCCGCATGTTATTATTCATGATTTACACATGTTTAATAGATTTAATCTTCATAAAACTTATAGATCGAGCATGGTATGGTGTATACATTTTATTTGATGTTCTTAGTACGTATAAGGTCTGAGAAAAATACCAAAACCAGATTCGAACGTGTGAAAAGAGGCGCACGAATTCTTTTATACGCGTATAGCCAAAACGAGCCAAAAATCACCACGACCTTACGAATGACCTTCAGACCTTGCAATCATTTTTCCCAGAGCATATTCGACATAAGGATCATGTGAAAAATAGCCAACGAATTTTATAGAGGTCGTGGGAATTAATAACGAATTACCTTGTTTCTATACGCTCGAAAGGAATGATTTCCTCAAAATTAGAAATCGACCAAGAACAGCTCCAACAATATTTTTCCTAGGTTGTACACGTTATGAGGAGTGTTAGAAAAATGAGGAACGAGTATCATGATGATCGAACGAATTATAACGAATTATACCTCTCTAATATGTCGCGATAGGAAGAAAATCACCAAGAACGAACCGTGCAACAAACCACTTCACAACGAATTTTCTAAGACTCCTTGAGTGATGATCTAACACAAAAAAATGGCTTAGGGTTTTATGGATGTCGATTGGAGGCTGTGTTGATTTGTTTGTGTGTGTAAAACTTCGGTATTAGGGTTATAATAAGAAAACGTGTGAAAGGATAATGGGAAGGGAGTGCCGAGTCTTATGGGAGACCTTGGACCAAGAATTTCGGCAATCATGGCTGGAAAATAGTGGTGATTGATTTTACTTCTTATTTTCCATATTTTCCTAATTTAAAATGTCATACTTACACATTTAAATTATATACGATTTGTGTAGGGGTAGAATGGTAATTTTGCCACTTGTATAAATGTTAAATGAGATTCTTAAAATTATTTAGGATCATAACTTGTGCATTTCCAGAAGTTTGGAATTTATTTGATACATTGTAAGCTTTTAAATAAATTTTTAAACTTGCAGGGGCAATTTGGTCATTTTACATGTTTTCAGATTTTAGGGTTTTACAATCGGATTCATAGTAAGTATATTAAATTTATGACTATCAAATTATTTTCCCCATTAATATAAGTAATTTATATAAGTCACTTTTAATGAATGCAGAAATGGCCATTCCACTGGACACAGTTGATATTTTTTGGAGAACCCTATCTGTTTCGTAGCCTAGTATCAATAATGAAGATGGTCCTTCTTGTGAACCCGACAATGATCCTTCTTGTGCAGATGACATACAACAATTCAAGAGTGTTTTTGACAAAATGTCGTCGTTTGTCAAGAAAAATACGTTAAAGAAGGTGAGAGGGATATACAATCCCGAATATATTGATATACGTCAACCTGCTGTTCACAAAAGTACTCGTGGATGTTCGAGCGCAAAGGACAAAAAGTCCCAGGCTACAAAAGTCCCAGACTTGAATAAAGTACCAACCGTAGATCACCGAAGAAGCACAAATTCAAGATCTACAAAAGTCCCGGACTTGAACAAACAACCTGTGAGACATAGTTCTTAGATGGGTCCTAGAGGTGAACAAAGTATAAGACACAGGTTATACGTTGGAGATGCAGCTAGCGACTACTTGATTGAGTAGATTCCACAGATTTTCCGTCCATACATCATAAGTATTTATAATGTGCGAGGTGATGGAAATTGTGGGTTTTGGTGCATTGCCCACGGTATTGGTCAACACGAAGAAAGGTGGCGCGATGTTCGAATGTGGTTATTGCAAGAGTTAGACATTAATCGTGCCTTTTACATAAGTATGTGGTGGCAAAATGACTTTGACCATCTTCGGAGATCAGTAGACTGGTTCAAAAATGGATTTGCACCGCAAGACTACTGGATGAGTATGCCAAACACGGGTCTGGTTATTGCTTCAGTGATTAACCGTCCTGTTGTATTTATATCCGAGCGACAAAGTCATACGTGTTTTCCGCTTTTTACCAGTCCAGATTGATCACAAGGAACTGGCCCCCTTGTGATTGCCCGTGTGGGGGATGACGAATGTGCTCACTTCATTTATCTGACGTTAGACGAAAATTCACCAGTTCTGGATACTCACCCACAATGGAGGGCGTACAGAGTTGCCGGTGCATCCGAATGGGCAACTTTATATTACGATCGACAACACATGTATACTGAGATTAGACAAAGACGAACATAGTAAATGATTACTGATTTATGTTGTAAATAATTATACAGAAAAAACATTGTAAATGATTACTGATTTATGTTGTAAATAATTATACCGACAAAACATTGTAAATGATTACTGATTTATGTTGTAAATAATTATACCGACAAAACATAGTGAACGATTACTGATTTATGTTGTAAATAATTGTTTGTATTATTTAAATTAACAATACATTACTGATTTATGTTGTAAATAACTGTTTGTAATTGATGATGTACCCTCCGAACGGGTCGAAGGACACCCCTTCGAGCCTGTACGAAGCCTTCTCCTCGAAGGCCCAGGTCAAACTCCTAAAACGTTTCATTGGCGTAAAACCATTCACCTATGAAGTGGTAACCAGTAGGGAAGCCGCCAATCGAAGCCTTAAGCCCTTCGGGGTTCCTCCTTCGAGGATACTAGAAAGCAGAACCACATTGACTTGGCTATACCCACGTTCCCTTTTTTCTTGAGCTTTCCCGCCAAGGAATAGATCGTGGGTCTCAAAGCCTTAGCGGTTACCACAAAACATGGGACGCCCCCATGATCTCCGAATTATGTGCAAGAGCTCTCTAAGGCCTATTTCCTCCCCTATAAATAGCTTATATGGGCTGAAGATTATGGTATGCAAACTAGACTCTCTCATTTCACTACCAACTTATCATATCACATACTTATTCGCACGCCAGAGGTGGTTCGCAGGGTCCAACCCCTGCGCAATCACTTAACGTAGTGTTTTAGTATTTCTTATTTCAGGTTAAGAACAAGCTTGGCGCAACCTTAACACCCCATATATCCTTTGATCATCATCGAATGCTTGGTCGTGCAATTTATTGTACAATCAGTGGAGCCATCCGTGGGACCGCTACAATTGGTCTCGTTATTTCCAAGCTTATAACCAACCAACTACTTTCACTATATATCCGACATGGATCAAGGGAGAGAAGATACTCCCCCACCGGGTTTCTCGACCTTGGCGCCAATACCAATTAACGACCCCAACAACTTCCCCCCAATAACCGCTTCCACGTTCATAACACGTTCTCACCCAGAAGTAACACCCAACCATCATGCTTCGACATCAGCCAATCCGGAGCCTGTCATTAGCCCAGCCTTCGTCGAAGCTAACTATGAAGCATTGGAATCTCTCTTGAGGGCTCGTAGAAGGCAAGTTCAGAATACTGAAATGCGAAGGGAGTTGGAATACTCAAGTGACGATTGTGATGAAGAGATAAAAATGGAGCCTAGGCCTCCAACGCAAGGAGCAACACTCTCGACCCTGAGGATAGGGTCACTAGTTGGTCGAAGGCCAAGCAGAAGGTCCGTTGGGTTCGAAGGAGTCCCGGAGAGGGCTCCGACCAAGAGAGAAGGAGCGGTAGCCGAAGGTTCACTACAAGAAAAGTGGCTTTTTAGGACCCTTTGTGTGGGACAGTATGATAATAGAGTCCTAAAAAACTGTTTAATATGACATATGAGCGTTTAGGGTCCTTTTTAAATATTTGCTACTTAGGCGGTGTCCTAAAAAGTTATATAATAGGATGGTTGATTATTTGGGGTCCTATTATCATATAACTTAATATGACACTTAAAATATGGATCCTAATAAATTACTTTATAAGACATTTAGTTGTTGGTGTCCCATTATGTGATAGTGTAATACGACACTTGATCACTAGATGTCCTATTATGACATAACCTAATAAGACCCTTGACACTTGGGTCTTATAACTTTAACTTTTATAGGACATTTATTCATTATGGTTTTATTATAATACACCATAATAGGACACTTGAGTTTTGAGTCATAAGACATCAGTTAGTTAAAACGCTTATTCACAAAAGTTTTATTATAACAAAATTTAATAGGACCTTTGACACGTGGGTATTATAACGTTAACCTTTATAGGACGCTTATGTACAATGGTTTTATTATCGTATACCATAATAGGACATTTCATTTTTTAGTCATATAACATCATTTTTTTAAAACGATTATTCGCAAAAGTTTTATTATAACAAAACTTAATAGGACCCTTAAAACGTGGGTATTATATTGTTAACCTTTATAGGACGCTTATGCATAATGGCTTTATTATCACACATCATAATAGGACATTTTATTTTTGAGTCATAAAATATCAGTATTTTAGAACGTTTATTCACAAAAGTTTTATTATAACAAAACTTAATAGGACCCTTAAATGACGCATATTCATTATGGTTTTATTACAATACACCATAATAGGACACTTGATACATAAGGCATAAAACATTAATTATTTAGAACGCTTATTCGCAAATGTATTATTAAAACATAACTTAATATGACACTTGACACTTGGGTCCCATAGATTGATACACCATTATAGGACACTTGATATTTGAGTCATAAAACATCAGTTTTATGGAACGCTTATTCGCAAACGTTTTTTATTATAACAAAAGTTAATAGGACCCTTGATAATAGGGTCTTATAACGCTAACCTTTATAGAACGCTTATTCATAATGGTTTTTTTATGATACACCATAATATGACACTTTTTTTTAGAGTCGTAAAACATCCGCTTTTTATAATGCTTATTCAAATTAAGTTTTATTAAAATATAACTTGATATGACACTTGACACTTGGGTCTCATAAATTCATCTACCATAATAAGACACTTGAAATTTGAGTCATAAAGTATCAGTTTTATAGAACGCTTACTTGCAAAAGTTCTATCTTAACAAAACTTAATAGGACCCTTGACACCTGTATCTTTTAACATTAACCTTTATAGTGCAACACTTTCCATCATCTATTATAACACTTCTTTTTCGTTTTAACAATACTAGTGCAACACTTTTTCCAATAGAGGCAACACTAACTTTAGCTTTTAATTTCATACCAAATATTTGCTCAACAATATTCAAAAGCTACAAATATAGGCAATGTTTTAATTATACGTGGATACATCGCAAATTATAAGCTACAAATATAAGCTACAAATATAGGCAATGTTTTATATGATCATAGTTGAAAATGGATCGGATTGTGATGTGGTGGCTTCTGATGATAAATAAATAAATAAATAATCGGGTAAATCGCAAATTATGTCCCTGAAAGCGGGAAAGAAGACGAGGGTATATTAGTCATTTCACATGCCACTTAATTAGATAAATAACGAAAGTTAGTGAACAGTAGCTCTCGATGGCTGTTTTGCAACAAAAGAAAACATTAATGTAGTTTTTGTAACAAATTTTTCTCAGTATGATCCTTGCGCATTTGGGCTACTTTAAGGACCATTCTTTTTTAAAACACGTATATGTGCGTAAAATTAAGAACAAGTGTATATAAAAGTGATGATACAAATTCAAATTATTCTTAAACTGATCAATAGGAACAAATTAACAAATTACTATCTTGACACTTTTAAATGTCGTCTACATAACTCGTATCTGCCACATTTTCGAGTTGGTGAAGTCTTTTCGATCTGCCATTTAGCTTCAACAGCGAATAATTTATTTATAAAACATGGGACAAGTGTATTAGTAAAGTTTATCTGACAAATTAAGCATCAAGATCAGCATCTAATTTTACATAATGTCTGCTCAAGGTTTTGCATAGAAAGCTACTGTCTTAGGATCCAACTGACCACTAGAATAACTCGAAGAGATAAGCGAAAGTTCTTGATACCCTTTCCACTCTTCTAATGGCTTTAGGACGATCGGCTTCTCAAGTACACCAGAATCCACTGATAGCATCATTTTGTAATCCTTATCTCCAAAACCGTAGTGATTTGCTTTTGCTGCGTTGTTCCATGGAGTCCATAAATCTGTTTTTGACATAAAATTTTGAAGTTAAATAGCTCAAGAACATGATTAGGAAATACATAAATTTAAACTTTCAAAGAGTACCAGCATCCGGGAGACCTTCATTACGGATCACCATCGCTCTCATCTTTTTATGGTCTATGATTTCTATGTTACCCGGTGTTCTGGTATAAACACGATCAACCTATCAAAGAATCCATCCCATATGGTCAAATGCTCACTAAAATTATATATCTATGTACTGATTTAAAATATGTGTGTATCCCGAGAGCGAGAGAGAGAGAGAGAGAGAGAGAGAGAGAGAGAGAGAGAGAGAGAGAGAAAGAGCTACCTCACCATCAAAAGTGATGGCGTCTGGTTGATAAGTAAACCTTTTTCCTTGCTGCAAATTATCAAGAAAATCGAGTGTCTCTAATCCTTCAACTCTCACTTCACTGGAAACAGAATTCCTTGTCATATATCTAATAAAAACATATAAAGTTCGATACTGTAGTAGAATTTCACTAAACAAACCTTATATCAGATACTGATAAGTAATTTTGAAAAGCCAATGTGAACGAAAATGACGTGTTATCTGTATTCTTGATATGAGAAATGATTGTCATCCTGTCTGGACCCAAAGAAACACAAAGGCGCAATTCGAAGCTGAATAGAATAGGAAACAGAAATGTTAAATGACAGAAATGGATGGAACCCAAGTTTTAAGAGACATATTATTACCTACGTGGCCACATATTAGAGTCGTTTGCTGTTGCTTTTAAGGTTAGGTCTACGGATGATGGATTCCCGGTAGGAATGAGACGCAAGGGGATGTTATCTAATGACTTAACGTAGTTCTTGGATAAACAAATCTCCTTCATTATCCCCATATTACCTAACTGAAAGGAAGAAAAAAACATGATACCCTGGAAAACCAATAAACAAAAAAAGAAAACTAGAGGTAGCAAATTTAGTTAAATACAGGTCAAAATGGGCCGGATTGGGTAGAACTGTCAACGCCTTTTGTCCATATTTTATTTGGAAATAAGCTGTGTATTATATATGATCATAGTTGAAAGAGAGTATGCATGAACGAGAGGGCTAGGTTTTTGGCCAAAATCGCATCTTGCAAACAAATAAAATTAACCTTATAGGCACTATAAGAATCATTAGGCATCCTGAAATCATCCGTCAAGCCAATAACCAAGCTGCGTACTATGACATTGATACTCCATATGATGGAACGAGAACTACTTAGTTCTATTAGTATGGCTTAACATCGATAAATGTTTTCGTATTTCAAATTATCAACAATTCAGCTCAAATCACCTTACAATTTCCATATGGCATTCAAACTCACCCTAAACATAAATATGCATTAAATGTATTCATGTTGGATTTTATCAACAATTTAACACATACCATTATTTAAACATATATGTTTCTATTTTTATTTAGTTTAATTTATCAAACACTTGGCGTGTACTAAGTGTATACCTCATGGAATGACAACAGTTAACTATAAGAAAAAGCTTAAACAAGTTAGGGGGTGTTGGGGTGTGCCTTTTGATATTGATTGCAATATTGACGCTCAAATAATCAGAAGCATATCTACTGATTATAGAAATTTCAAGTGGCAATAACTGGATAATAAGGGAAGCTTGGATTGTTTTGAATCAACATGCTTCTACTTTATATTATAGCAGATCATATCATTAAAATTTAGACACAAATGAGATTTAGGCCATAAAACATACATCGAGTAGCTCGAGCTTGTGCTTCTGCTTCTGCTTCTACTATCACATCAGTATACAATGCCTGGAACAAACAATCTCGTGAGACATGCAACTTTGAATACTTATGAAAGGTTGTAAAGTGACCGCAAAACTAACCTCCATCATGTCATGAGTTTCAATGATGTCGTCAATCATCTTCTTGAAATCCTTTTCAGCTTCAATAATTGATTGTTCATATGCTTGGTTTTGCGCCTAAAGAAATAGCAACAAGGGAGATAAATTTAAGAAAAATAGTTACTAGAACGCTAGAGGTCATGGATGGTAACTAAAATTCTGGCTCATTACTTGTAGTTCTGGCAATTAGGGACCAGTTAGTATATATAATCTGACCAAAAGTACAGAGAAGAAACAAGTTCTGATTCTGAAGTTTTCTACAGAACATCATACTACAATCTATTCATTTACGATACTTTTCAAATCTATGGTAAAATATGCAGAGTTCAGTTACTACTTACTAGGATGTTAAAAGGATAGATCGCAAGTTTAGAACTTAAATTGGTACAAAATGGCATTATTAAAAACATGTGGTCTATAGTTAGAAATGAATCATCATATAACTACTGAAAATCATTCTTTCTTGAAACATTAAAAAGGAAAGATCAACAGCTCATATAACGAAAAAGAAATTACAATCTTCAATTGCATATAAACATCAGGATTCAAATTCCCTACAAGTAAATCACAAAATGGAAACATTTTTGATAAATGAGAAACTTTACAGGTATAAACCACCTTTTCTACTGCAAATTACATCAGAAGCAATCTACAATACGAATATACATCGATAACCAATATCAAGCTTTTCTAAAGCTAAGTTAGCATCAATAAGCAGATGATTGACTTTTTCACTAGTCACTACTACAATCAATATAAGAAAATATCTACCAGCATAAACAAAAATTTTGGTGTCTGTTTTATACAAAGACAAAGAACAACAGGTACTCGACTCACTTATATTGTTTGTGTGTATATATATAAGATTACATAAAACTTGATCCCTAATTTCTTATGGATATACAATATCATCAAAGAGCACTCACTTAATCACTTTTAGAAACAGCCTATGCAGTTCACTGCTTGCATATAAACAACTAATTTCCTACGTGTGGTCAAGTGAAACAAACGGTAAACCAAAAACAACCTACAAGCAGAAATCACCTAATAATCTACAGCTAAACTGATCCTAACTAAATCTCTATGTGATTATACAACACAATCTATTTGATTATCAGCATTTTGACAACTAAAATTGATACCTTAAAATCATCTACAATATAACAACTAATCACAATATGAAGAGTGGATATCTGATGGTTCTGTTTAGTAACAGATAGTATTAGTTAGTAGTTGTTTGTGTTCTTTGTATTCACTGGTTGAAGATGTCTTTCAATCCAGTTATGAGAATTGTAATGTAACTGTTAATATGTTGATAGTAATATAAAGATTTCACCTTTTGCACCAAAAAAAAAAAAAAAAAAAAAAAAAAAAAAAAACAACTAATCACTACAAAACTAGTAGAAGCTAACAAATACAAAATCTAATCAAACTAAACTAACGCTCACTCAACAAAAACCGAACAAAACATAAACTGAATGTCATATCTCCATCCTCCAACTCGAATTCACCCATTCAAACACTATACGTATAAATAATCTAACAAATAACAACAATCAACATCTCATTTAATTGTAAGCACAGCAATCTAACCGAGACGAAACTTATAGCCGCAATCAACATCTCATCACCAAAACAAACACTCGCATAATATGAAAGCGAAAAAAGCATATATTTATCAAAAAATAAACTGAATCAATAGAGCAAAAACACAATTACCTAAGAGTGACAAATGTAAATTTATCAACCGAATAAACTGAATCTGTTAAGCTTTTTCAGATCGAATTGATGATATTTGTTTTTAGAGACTGCAACGCCCAAAATCTAAAGATATATCCCCCTTCTCTTTTTTTGAAATGAGCATAAAAACAGTCCCTAAACTTTGAATTTCTAGGGAAATAGCCGAGTCGATGATATGGGTGTTGAATGGAAAATGGAAAAGAAAAGTGATAGGATAAGGAGAGATGGGCGGGTGTAGCAAAAAAAATGGAGAAATAAGAGGGAAAGTTTGGGGTATTGATTTTGGGGAAAAATTGTAAGAGGGAAGAATGAGAGGGAGAAGGCCCTAAATTTTATTTTAGCCTCACATTTTTTATATAATTTTGTTTATAAGAACTAGTTAAAATTAATATTTATATAGATATAGATTATGTCAAACAAATTTGGTTTATATGTTTGAGTTGTTATTTATGCGTTTGTTAAAAGGACCGGCCTTGTGTCCTCGCATGTCATCATTCCTTGGAGCGCGATTAAGTGTCAAATGGTTTTGATCTGCATTTTTATGGCGGTATGTTGTCTCTGCGTGAAAGAGCAGCAGCATAGATGGAAGTAAATATGGATAAACTCAACAATTACGTATGGTATGTATTGAGGGTTTGGGTTGGTCGACCGTTCGGTTTCCCACGTTCGGTAAAGACCCCAAAATGTAACAAGAGTCACGAGTTAGGGTAACGCTTACGAGTCGGCTCAGTTGGTTTGTGTCAATTACCCTTAGAGGATAATAGACTTGAATGGGGAGTTCCCAAGGCAGGATATGTTGCTTGAGATTGGCTTGGACTATTTCGAGAAAATGGTCTAGTATTTATAAGGAGACCTTTAGGGTTGTGAGAACCCGTAAAGGCAATTTGATGGTCTACGTGGTGTGTAAAGTAGAGTGCGTTGATTGGCTATATGCCTATATGCAACTTTCTTGTTATTATCTTGAATGAAAGTGGTGGTGTGTATAGTATAGTGGATTGACAATTGCTATAGGCACCAGATGTTAAACGAATGAGTCGAGATGATATGGTTATACATGAAATGTTAAACGAATGAGTCGGGATGATATGGTTATACATGAGATGTTAAACGAATGAGTCGAGATGATATGGTTGTACACGAGATGTTAAACGAATGAGCCGAGATGATATGGTTGTACATGAGATGTTTAACGAATGAGCCGAGATTATATGGTTTTACACGAGATGTTAAACGAATGAGCCGAGATGATATGGTTGTACATGAGATGTTAAACGAATGAGCCGAGATTATATGGTTTTACACGAGATGTTAAACGAATGAGCCGATATGATACAAATGTACATGAGATGTTAAACGAATGAGCCGAGATGATATGGTTGTACACGAGATGTTAAACGAATGAGCCGAGATTATATGGTTTTACACGAGATGTTAAACGAATGAGCCGAGATGATATGGTTGTACATGAGATGTTAAACGAATAAGCCGAGATTATATGGTTTTACACGAGATGTTAAATGAATGAGCCGAGATGATACAAATGTACATGAGATGTTAAACGAATGAGCCGAGATGATATGGTTGTATAGTACGAGATGATAAGGGGTAGCCATCTTCAACCCTTCTTCATAACACCTTCATCTTCATCATTTTCCCTCTCTTTTTCTATCCTAAAAACCGGCCTCACTCTCTCTTTCTCAATAATGATGGAAAACTCTAGATTTTCCTGGATTTATCTAGCTAGATTGCATCTTTGAGCTAATGGCAAGAATGGTCCCTCAAGTCTCATTCATCCTATTTTAGCCACAACTAATTTATAACACAATTGGCATATGACAACTTAAGCCCTTGAAGTCCATTCCCTATCTATTTGTGGCACTTAACTCTTTTCATCTATACTCCCTTATAAAAATTATCCACCTACATGTTGAAAGTTAGACATTTTAAGAGATGCGAAATGTCCAAAATACCCTTTATTGCCCAACCAAAACCCAACCCTACAAAATACTCTCTTATAACACAGTTCACACAAACGCATACTAAAATAAAACACACACAAAACTAGCACACCACAAATGCATTCTCTCTCTCTCTCTCAAATAAAACACAACCATTACTTTCCACCGCCGATATCTGCCTCGCTCCGTCACTCCTGCTGCCACCATCTATTCATGGTTTCGGTGACTTGGATGGTTTTAGTTGATTGGCAGTAATCGGCATGTTTGGTGGTTACGGTTGTGTTTTGAGATTGTTTTTAAATGTTTTTTTTTTTTTTTTTTTTTTTTTTTTAACAAATCTGGCCGGTTTCCATTTTTGGTGTGGCTCTTTTCTTACAGGTATGGTGGTTCTTTCTATGATGTTTTTGGTCGCCGGAAAAGGTTACCGCCACCGGAAAAAATTTGAGGTATTTTTTATAGAGCTATAATATTTTTCATTATATATAGTTTTTATTGATTAGCCGGAAAAGGTTACCGCCACCGAAAAATTTTTTGGTCGCCGGAAAATGTTTTTTTTAGATTAGCCGAAAAGTTTTGAGGTATTTTTCGTTATATATAGTTTTTATTGATTTTATTTATAGATCTATATGTTTTTTTTTGTAGATCTAATGTTTTTTTTTGTAGATCTAATGTTATTTGTATTTTCTGTTTACCTTTACTGAATCCATAAACATGCAGAATGCGATAAGTTTATGTACTAATATATTACCGACAATGTCTGATGTTATCTACATATTCTTTTTTGATTGGCAGGCTCTTGTTGATGCTCCTGACATGGTGAGGGGTCAAATGAACTTCAAGAGGCTAACACTCACCGACATCAAAATTGACATTAAAAGAGTTCCAAACAAGAAGACTTTTGTTGCTGCTTTGGAAGCCGCTGGTATGTATCATGTTGCTAGAGTAGTAGTGGTCTTTATGGCTGTTACGGATTTGTTATAAAGTGTTTGTTATAAAGTTTATTTACATATTGTGTTAAATATCGTTATAAAGTTTATTGTGTAAATTTGTTGTAAATTTCATAGTGTAAATTTGTGATCAAGTTGATTATATAAATTTTGTTATAAAGTTTATGGTGTAAGCTTAATTATAAAGTTTATAGGGTACATTTGTTATAAAGTTTATTATTGTTATAGTTAATAAAGTTTGTAATTTTGATTTAATTTTCAAATTTTAGAAATAGTGAAAGCATAAAACTTTTAGATTTTAGTTATTTTGAAAGTGTAAGATAACTAAAATTTGAAATATTAAAAATTTTGAAAGTTTCGAACTTTTAAGAGTTTGAAATTTGGAGTAGTTTGAAAATATTTGAAATTTGAATTTTTGATGAATTTTAAATCCTTTGAAATTTTTAAAAATTCGAAATATTTTGAACGTGTTTGAAATTTGAAATATTTTAAAAAAATTTAATTTTTAAACTTTGAAATTCGAAATATTTTGAACATATTTGAAATTCGAAATATTCTGTTTTCGCTACAAAATTTTGAAATGAATTGACTTGGATTTTGAATTTTTGGTGCAAAAGCAAAAGGTATTGTTAGAACTTTATAAAATAATCGAAAGTAGAAATTACATGGAAATGTGCCAAGCAAGCAGAAGCTACGTGTTAACCGGCCAAAAGCAAAAAGAAAAGTTATACGAGTAATATACATTTTTAGTGTAAAAGAAATCAAAAGTTACACGGTAGTACGGGACAAAAGCATATTCGCATGCTTTTTGGTCAAAAAATCCAAAGATGGATAGTCCAAGATTGCTTTTCTATAAAATAATACAACTTAAAAACACCAATTTGGAAAAAAATACAAAAAGAAAAGCCACTACACAACATTGCAAATGCTGAAAATCCGGTAAGAAGCATCAATCATTTTATTTTAAAAAAATATACAATGATATAGTTTTCAAGCACACATCTCAAGAAAAAAGGAATAATTTCTTGATTATATATTATATATATATAGTCACAGATTATATGAGCTGGAGTAGAAAGTTAATTTGTTATTTACTTATCGGGACATGAATGAATATCTAAATTTTTGAATATCTGAAATTCTGAATATCGATTAGTTTTACATGTAGAACAACAAACCGTTTATGGATTGTGTTGTTTTCAACGATAGTACTACTAATTATGGGTTGGAACGTCAATTTATTCGTCGACAATATTATCATTTGAAGCCTGTGCCATGGTATCCGCCGCAACGCGCGGGTACCATGCTAGTAACTTTATAATGCATATTTTGACTAACACTTGACTATTGGGTTTGACTTTCCATGCAACTTGTTGACCAACCAATCACATTAGGTCTTTATCCATTTCCGTCTAGGGTGGGGTCCCAACACCTGGGAAACGGGTGTTACACGTTATCCCTTTGCAAACACATACATGTGGGTACAAAAACAGCTACTTCAGATACTGTCTAGCTAGTGTTTGCGTAGGTTTCATGATAGGTGCAGCTTCCTACTTTAAATAACCAGTTTTGTTGTAGGAGTTTTTATAACACCCGATAAATTTCCTAAATTTATTTTACGAGTCAAAATATTTATTTCTGATTTCCCTTAAGCTCTATAACTTTTCTGAAACTCTTTGAACTTGTTAGGATTGAAATACAGTGGATATCTTGTTGAAACGTGCACGTTATGCATTTATCGAGCCAGCACAACCTAAAACACGCGAAACGAATCGAATCTGTCAAACAAATTAATTTCGAGAAAGTTATGCATATTTATACTCGTTTTATTGGAAAAATTATTTCGGACACAGTGGCGCAAGTTTCATAATTTTTCGAGTCCGTTTGATACGTCGAATAGGCCCCACAATCCCACATTGCTTTATTATAAAAGAATCACAAATTGGCACAACCAACCCCTGAACCTAATTACCCCATCTTCACAAACTAAGGTTAAATTACAAGAATGGTCCCTGTGTATTATAAATACCCAAATTAGGGTTTCCCTTTTTATTATTATACATCACCGCCGGATTCCACTGTTCTGGCTCCACCACATTTCCGGCCAAAAATTCCGGCGAGCCCTTCTTGATACCGCCGCGTAGATCGAGACCATGGGAGCATTTCTGGAGCATTTGGAGCCAAGAGGCGTTAGTTTGACCGTGTTTGAAGCCACCACAGCCGCTCACCACCAGTTCATTACCACGCGCCGCCATCTTCTCCCCCACCTTTCTCTCTCGATAGGTAATCCAACGCGCCATCATCTTTACTTATTTCGTAATTTTAATAAAACCCTAGCCGGTTTTAAATTTATGACAACGTTTTTTGAGTTCTAAATTAATTAAAACTTAATGTTTATAAACAATCTTGTGTGGATTCATGTTTTTAAACCCAAAACCCGTCTGATTCGTGGTTGAGTCGACTTGACTCAGTGAGTCAACTCGACCGAGTCAACTCACTGAGTTGAGTTGACTCGTGTATCTTTGTTTTTCTTCGTGTTTATTTCAGTCATTATGTAGAGTTTATGTTGTATGATTTCTGATGTGGTTTGCGTTTGGGTCTCGGTTTTGGACTTGTACATATATGCGTATGGGTGATACTGGTTATGTCTATTCATTGCTTATTGACTTAGCTTATTTATTAACTTGTGGTTTAGTTGAGTTATGTTTTCAGCTGCTTTGGTAGAAGCAGCTAGTGATTTTTATTCTTCTTGATTAATAATATGAGGTTCGGTCACTTGTTTTTCTTTGATTTGTGCGAGAAAATAGGTAACTAACTGGATAGTGCATTAACATATTTTTTTGCGCCATATTACAAAATATTAATGTATCACATAAGTGTTTTGTACATAATTTGTGCGGATGGCATTGTTGCATCCATATAACAAAATGTGCACAAATTCGATTGTCAGGTATTAGACCTGTTGTCACATTACTACTGTGACATCATAGATATATTTACAGTAGTAATAGTTGTACTTTGTTGCCCTTCAGATGCTGTGGATGATCAAAAGTGTAGACCTGAGGTGAAACCTGCAATAGGAGATGTAGTTAGTTAGTAGATTTAACATGATTTGTATTTTTTCCGATGAAATTGATGCTATCTTTTGACTCACTTTGATGGAGTGCGTTACTCTTTTTTGGTTTTCTTGGTGTCAGTTGGTTTCTAGTGGAAAAGTGGTCGTTTGGCAGTTTTTTGTTGGGGTGTTTCGGCCTCAGTTTTCTTTGATGATGTTTGAGGGTAATAGGCATTGGTGGCGGTGTCTTTTCACCTAGTATAGAGGGCAAAACTGATGTTAATCAATATGGTTTTTTGCATATTTTAAAAATCTGTGCATGTGTGATGTAAGTTTCGGTACTTGTAGATGGTGTTTGCATTTCCCCTGTTTGGTCTGTTTGATGTTGTGGTTGAACAATGTCTGACCCTGATGGAATTGCAGCATCTAACATGAAAAAAAAATAATTGGTGATATCCGGGTCATTTATGTATAATTTTATAAGTATCATTTTTTGTAAGTATTTAATATTTTTTTTTTACCTGAAGAAGTTGGTTCTGATTTGATGAGTCCCATAGTGGTTTCTGCATATTCAAGGCCTTCGGTTTGTTTGTTTTCTGAAGCCGATCCTGTTGCAAATGAATAATCAATTTGTTTTCATATAAAATGTATTATGTTTTTGGTTTATGGTAAACTTTTTACCTGATGGCTGTGCTTCAAGTTGGTTGGTTGGATTTGGGTTGTCTAAAATTTGATTGAGAATGAAATCTGGCGGCCCTTGTTTCGGAGATGTGTTATAGTGAAACTGGAAAATGTGTCTTTTTCCAATGAGTGCGTTTATTTGTTGTGGGAAGTGTTTTGGGTCTGGGTTTTCAAGTGATGTAACTAATGAGTCACAGTCAATCCCAACGACATCGTTTGCTTTGGGTGTGAAGAATGTTAGCATAACTGTGTGTGTGTCATCTGTTATGTATCCCTTGAAATTGTATCTGCATAAATGAGTCAATTATGTTAGATTAATTATAATCTTTTTGAATTTTGTTTATTTGGTAGATTCTTGCCTGTTACTTGGAGACGCAACCGGTCCATGGACTCTGCACTCATAGATGTCTCCGTTCTTTTTAACTTTAAGGGTACAGCTGGTGCAAGATTTGTAGTACCATTCACGGCTTGTGTTCAGACCTGTTATAGTTCCTTCGCAGGTAAATCGGACTCCCTGTCATATTTGCACGGTTAATTTTTTTTTTTTAATGAGCAAAGAATGGTTAACAGTGATTCTATTATGGTTACCCTTTTTTTAAAGTAAAAATATATGGTAGATTTCATTGTAACTTACTGCATAAGTTTGTGGAGCTTGTCCCATGAGCATGGCAAGGGGGAACCTGTTTCTTAGTCTTTCCTTTTCTATGTCTTTAAATGGTTGCCTGATTACTTGTAACGGTGTGTTTACGTTAAATAGAACTCGGTACCTGTTGCACAGTTAGACAGTTAGGAATACATAATTCAGTATACAGATTTTAATTGACAAAAGGGATAGGGTGTATGGTACTCTTGCTTATATTGCTCGATGACTAGTACAAACTTAACGATTTTGACCCGTATTATTGTTCCGATGACTATTTTCTATTAATGTTTTCAGAAGCTAATGTTGCATTCTGGTAAATTTTTTGTGTGCAGGTTTAATGAAGAAGCGGGGTTTGAAAAGAAAATGCTTCCACAATATGATGATCCTATAGTGAAGGAGGTAAATATTTCAACTTGGTTCATATGTCTGGTTAAACTTGTGATACCAAAAATTTTAATAACATGGAACTTAATGCTTATACATGGATGTTTATTTGTAGGTGGTCCGTGATGATTGAGAAAGGATGCATGATGACCCCGGACTAAGCTTCTTGTTGCTTTAATTTCTTGTTTAATGTTACAAGACTTTATGTTGGATAATGTTTATACCTTATTTATGTTTAGTGCTTTAGTTATGACAATTGCTTATTTGAAATACAATTTCGTTTTGTTCATTTAATAATTAGTTGATCTTTTATTCATATCGTAATAATAGAGTGTGCATGCTGAAAATAGCGTCCTATCATATGACTTGTCAGGACTTTGAAATTGTCCTATTAAACTTATTAACCGTCCTAACAATAAACTTTTAAGGACGCTTAACATTGTAAAAGTGTCCTAATATGTTGTTATTAGGACGTTATTTAGGTTGTTAATAGACATTTTATACGACCAAAAAATTGGTTTCATAATCTTCTTTGAGATATTAGAACCCTTTTCTTGGTGCTAAAGTAGCTATAATGTTACATGATAAGCGTCCTAACAATTATCTTTTAAGTACGCTTGTATGTGTACCAAAAGATTAAAATTAGGTAACCACATGTTAGAACATTGTAAAAGTGTCCTAATATGTTGTTATTAGGACGTTATTTGGTTGTTCATGGACATATTATGCGACCATAAATTTGGTTTCATAATCGTATTTGGGATATTAGGACCCTTTTCTTGGTGTTAAAGTAACTATAATGTTATATGATAACCGTCCTAAGAATCAACATTTAAGGACGCTTGTATGTGTATCAAAAGATTAAAAGTAGGTTACCACATGTTAGAACATTGTAAAAGTGTCCTAATATGGTTTTATTAGGACGTTATTTGACCTATTATGCGACCATAAAATTGGAATCATAATCTTATTTGAGTTATTAGGACTCTTTTCTTGGTTGCTAAAATAGCTATGATGTTGCATCATATGCGTCCTAACAAACTTTTAAGGACCTTTTTAAGTGTGTCAAAAGATTAAAAGTAGGTAAGCACATGTCAAAACATTGTAAAAGTGTCCTAATATGGTTTTATTAGGACGCTATTTGGGTTATTCATAGTCATATAATACGACCATAAAATTGGTTTCATAAGGTATTTGAGATATTAGGACGCTTTGGATCTATTACGACCGCCTTACATGAAACGCTTTCATCCTTGGTCCTATTAAATGAAAGGTCCTAAAAAGTACCATTTTATGACGCTTATGGGGGTCCTAAAAAGCCACTTTTCTTGTAGTGGTTCCAATAGGAGAAGCCAACGAAGGGAAGAGACGGGGGTGAATCTACCTCCATTGTTAGCAGCTCATCTAGGAAGGACTGAAGCAGGGGTTCCGTTGCAGCCTTCTCACGCATCAGGCGTAGAAGGCAATCCGCCTACAATTAATTTGGGAGGAAATCTTCCTCCCAATGGTATGTACCCCTCATTCCAAACTCAGTCTTACCCTCAGGGTTTGTATCCTCCATTAAATGGGCAGCCTAACAACCCAAGTCTCCCTCAACCTTATGGGAGCATACCCTTCGGGCACCCTACGGTATACCCTCCGTATGCCATGGGAAATGGTTATCCGTTCGGCATGAACGCATCTTATCAGTCCTACCCTAGCCAAACTCCTATGGGGGTACCCCCGAACCATACTCCATACAATACTGCTCCTATGTATGCACCACCCTATAATTGTCTATATTCGGACCCTATGGGTTCGGCTACACCCTTCGTTAGGGGTTGAAAATGCCTTCGCACATTGGGACTTATGATGGAAAGGGGGATCCGGACAATTTCCTACATTTGTTCGAAGGGGCCATTAAGATGCAAAAGTGGGTCATGCCTGTGGCCTGTCACATGTTTACATACACCCTACGGGATTCTGCCCGTATTTGGTGGAATGGGCAAAATCCTGGCAGCATTGTCAACCTCGATGATCTCAAGGCTAAGTTTCGATCACACTTCAGTCAGCAAAAGAAGTTTACAAGGACCCATCTGACGGTGCACAACATTAAACAGAAGGAGAACGAAAGCACAAGGGCTTTCGTCACTAGGTACACCGATGAAACTCTACAGATCCTAGGTCTACATGAAGATCAGCGCATCTCTGGCTTCGTACATGGCCTATGAAATCGAAGCTTGTTGGAATTCTTGTCCACTGACTTTTAACTTACAAGGGGTTAATGGAGAAGACATATACTTGGATTGAAGCAAAGGAAGTATCCACTAATGGTGCTCCAATCGACAGAGAAAAGTTCTCGAAGCACTTTGTGTGGGAGGGATCAAAGAACAAGAACAAAAACAGAGACAGGTTTTTCTCCATAAAACAAAGGTCCTAACCACGGTTTGCTAGGAAGCCTTACTAAGTCTCCAAAGGAAATACTTGCAACGGAGAGGGCTGCTAAGGCTTTCGAAGCACCCCCTCGCATGACAAGCAAGGGTAAAAACAGAGATACAAGCAAGTATTGTCACTTCCATGAAGATTATGGCCACAACACGAACAGTTGCAGAGAATTAAAGAAGCAGATAGAAGAAGCTGTAAAGTCCGGGCAGTTGGCACACTTGGTGAAGGGTATAAAAAAGGGCAAAGAGAAAATGTCTGAAACTCAATTGGCTAAAGACACTACTCCTCCCGAAGCTCCAATACTCATGGTTCATTGGGATGAAACCAGCTTAAAAAGGAAGGTGACAGAGAAGGAGATAAACGAGGTAAGGGAAGTAACGTTTCCCTTCATCACAGGCCAAGTCCCTTCGAACGACCCAGTGGTCATCAAAGTCTTCATTTCCAACCGGGAAGTGAATAGAGCCTACATGGACTGCGGAAACTCCTGCGAGATCATATATGAGCACTGTTTCCTAAAGCTCAAGCCTTCGATCAGATCGCAGCGGGTTGATTCAAGCATACCTTTGGTAGGATTCTCAGTCGAGCATTCGTGGCCTCTGGGAGAAGTGCCGCTAGAGATAACAATCGGAGAGGGCAAGCTCGCCAGGACAGAAACCCTCACATTCGCTATCGTAAGGTCCGAATCTCCCTATAATTTATTGATAGGAAGGACGGCTATGCAGAAAATGGCTATCGTAGTCTCCACCATACACGCAGCGGTGAAATTTCATACACCATATGGAATAAGAACTGTGTTTTCATGTTATAACTAGGTAAAGGAAAGAGACATTGGCAAGAAGATCAAAGAAAGTCATGAGGAACCTCTGAAAGCTATTCTAAGCTGTGCAGATGCTGAGGAACACATTGAGGTAAATGAGCTCTATCCAGAGCAAATGGTGGTAATCAGAAAGCAACTCCTTGCTAACTTCAAGGCAGACTTGGAGAAGCTACTCAAAGCCAACAAGGACGTCTTCGCATGGACGTACTCGGATATGACAGGGGTTCCTAGGACACTTATGATTGATGGCAAGCCTTTCGGCACATAGCATAAGCTTAATGAGTTCAAGCTCATTGAACCAATTAAGCAGAAGCGACGAAGCCTGGCACCTGAAAGGAACACAGCCGCTTACAAAGAGGTGGATGAACTTGTGCGAGCAGGAATACTTAGAGAAGTAAAATACCAAACCAGGGTTGCTAATCCGGTTATGGTAAAAAAGAGTGATGGAGGGTGGCGTATGTGTGTTGACTACAACGACATCAACAAAGCTTGCCCGAAAGACTGCTACCCTTTGCCAGAGATTGATTGGAAAGTCGAATCCCTCTCGGGGTTCCGTTTGAAATGCTTTTTGGATGCCTACAAAGGGTATCACCAGATACAAATGGCGGAGGAAGATGAAGAAAAGACGGCTTTCTACACAAGAAAGGGGGTCTATTGCAACAAGAAAATGTCTTTCGGTCTGAAGAACGCAGGGGCAACATATCAACGATTAGTAGACAAAGCCTTCCACAAGCAGATAGGAAGGAACTTGGAAGCCTACGTTGATGATATGGTAATCAAAAGCAGGACTGAGGAAGACTTACTCTCTGACATTCAAGAAACCTTCGATCAATTAAGGGCAATCAACATGAAGCTTAACCCGAAGAAATGTTCTTTTGGCATGGAAGAAGGACAATTCTTGGGATATTTGATCACGAAGCAAGGGATTAAAGCTAACCCTTTGAAGGTCAAAGCCATCACTGATCTACAAGCTCCGAAGTCATTAAAAGAGGTACAAAGCCTAAATGGGAAGCTTGCAGCACTTAGCAAGTTCCTGTCGAAAGGCGCAGATCGATCTTTGCCATTTTTCAAAACACTTAAAGGGTGTACAGATAAGAAGAGTTTTCAATGGAGTTGTGAAGCTGAAGCCACTTTCCAAAAGCAGAAAGAGTTCATGGAAATTTTACCAACACTTACAGCCCCAATCAAAGGCGAAGTGTTATTCATGTACATTGCGGCATCCTTCGAAAGCATCAGTGTTGTGCTCTTGGCAGAAAGGGAAAAGAAGCAAGTCCCAATCTACTTCGTTAGCAGAGTCCTGCAAGGAGCTGAATTGAACTATCCGGAGTTGGAAAAGCTAATCCTAGCCTTGGTTTATGCTACAAGGCATCTTCGAAGGTACTTTCAAGCTCATCCCATCACGGTATTGACCGACAAGCCAATCAAGCAGATACTGTCAAAGCCTGAGAAATCAGGTAGAGTGGCCAAATGGGCTATTGAGCTGGGAGAGCATGAGATAGAGTAAAAAGGTCGAAACTCCGTCAAAGGTCAGATACTTGCAGACTTTCTTGTAGAAACACCCTTCGGACCCAGTCAAGACAAGAAAGTCCCAAAGGAAAAGCCCCTAAAGAAGAAAGAGGGGTGGAAATTGTACACAGATGGAGCCTCTAGCTCTGATGGTTCAGGAGCAGGTTTAATGCTGGTCAGCCCGGAGGGAAAGGAGTACACATACGCATTACGTTATGAGTTCTAGGCCACAAACAATGAAGCTGAGCACGAAGCTGTGTTAGCTGGCCTTCGACTGGAAAAGGACATGGAGGTTCGTGATCTCTCCAGTTTTGTCAATTCACAGTTAGTAGCTATCCAAATCAATGGTTCTTATGAGGTAAGGCAACCCACCATCAAACAATATTTGGATAAAGCTAAAGAGCTTCTCCATGGGTTTGAATCCTACAATATAGCACATGTTTGCAGAAACCAAAACAAGAAAGAAGATGCATTAAGCAAGCTGGCTTCAATGGCCTTTGCTCATCTAACAAAGGAGGTTTTAGTCGAAGTGCTGGCCGAAAGGTCAATCAAACGAGGTGAAGTGTCTGACGTCATACTTGAAGAAGGATCAAATTGAATGACTCCGATAAGAGAGTACTTGATTAGTGGTATTCTGCCAGAAGATCCAAAGCTTGCACGAAAAGTCAGGGTAAAAGCTCCCCAATATAAACTCATTGGGGATAATCTCTACAGGAGGTCCTTTTTATCTCCATGGCTTCGTTGTGTGGGGCCAAAGCAAGCTTCGAACATCATCTATGAGGTTCATGAAGGGTCTTGTGGATTGCACGCGGGCCCTCGTTCTGTTGTATCGAAAATAATGAAGCTTGGGTATTATTGGGTGTCCATGCACAGGGACGCGATAGAGATAATACAAAAGTGTGAAGCATTTCAGATCCACTCCAAAGTTCCAAGACTGCCTAAGCAAGACATGACCTCTGTCACATCAGCATGGCCTTTCTGCCAGTGGGGAATCGATATAGTTGGACCCCTACCAGTAGCTCTAGGAGGGGTAAAATTCTTGGTCGTAGCCATAGATTACTTCACTAAATGGGTCGAGGCCAAACCTTTGGCATCAGTGACAGGAAGGCATATGGAAAAGTTTGTGTGGGAACACATAATCTGCCTATTTGGAGTTCCTCACATTATCATCTCAGACAACGGGAAACAATTCGCCGAAGGGGTCTTCCCAACCTTCTGCGAAGGCCTAAAGATCAAACAGTCATTCACTTCTGTGTACCATCCTCAGGGTAACGGACAAGTTGAAGTCACTAACAGGGACATTGTCAATGGAATCGAGAAGAGGTTAGGACGAAGCCATCATGGGTGGGTAGACGAACTACCCTAAGTTCTGTAGGCACATAGGACACACCCGAAGTCAAGCCATGGGGAGACTCCTTTTAGCCTTACTTATGGAACGAAGGCTGTTATACCCTCCGAAATAAGCATTGAAATAGAGTGCATTGTGAACTTTGAGGAAAAAGCAAATGAAGAAGGTCTTCGGGAAAACCTTGATCTACTCGAGGAACGAAGGGAAATAGCCTCAATCAGAGAGGCTATCTACAAACAAAAGTTTGAAAAGTACTACAACAACCGAGTTCGACCCTCCACGTTCAAGCCAAGTAAATATGTCCTTCGGTTGAACAGTGCAAGCAAGGCTAAGTACAAAGGAAAGCTAGGGCCTACATGGGAAAGACCCTACGTCATATCGAAAGCCTATGGCAATGGAGCCTACAAGCTCGCAATGCTTAAGGGAGAGGTCATGGATAGGACTTGGAATGGTACCAATCTTCGTAAGTTTTACATATAAGACTTACTTCTTCTAAAACACTTAGTTTGTTTTTCAAATTCATGTAACGCATTCTTCTCACTTGGGAAAGAAGCATTAATGGTAGGTGTCTTAGTGTTCATTTCTTAAAATGATGTAATTCTCCCTACCCAATTAATGATATAACGTATTTTCCTCAAATCTATTGTCTCGTTCTATACAACAAAGATTTGTTCAGCCAAGTACTTTACAAGTTTCAATGTCAAAGGATGGTTCAGGACACATGACTTGTATACACATAACATCCATTACAATTCACATTAACTTTCCTACAAGTCTTAGGGTATTTTAAGCCCTTTGTATCTTAAGGATAAAGACGGAGTGGGTCGCGACCCTCTGTCGCAGTCAAACTATACGATTGCTAAAAATCTTGGTCCAAAATACACACAATAAGGTTATAACCTTAGGTTGTATGTGTATGTTTATTATAAACGTAAGAGAAGAAAAGCATGACATTAAAAGCGGGACATTGTCCCCTAACTGGCATTCATAAGACTAAATATGGTCAAAGCCAACAAAAAATACCCAAGCAATTGTCTGAAACATGGGCCGAATCCCAGAAAGCAACAAAGATAAATTGTTCAACACATAGGCACATGTTAGGAATATGAATATTCAGCTGAAGACTCGGTCACCTCGAGTAATTATTAGTACATCATAGCTCATAGGATTATCAGTAATATTATTAGTAGCTTAGTTATTATTAGTATTGTGGAGTGGGTCGGGTCTTTACCCTCTGTCAGCTCACTCTACAGCCCGCTAGGGGCATAATATATTGTAAGTATAAATACCCCTTCCCACACATGGGAAGGGTTGGAACTTCACATTATCTTAAGCTAATACACACATTGTTTCTCTCTCTAGAAGTTCCCATCACTTTCTCTCTCTAGCTTCTTGTTCAATCGATCCATAACTAAGCCTCAAACTAGTGTTTCTTGCATTGTGAATACCCTACAATTGGTATCAAGAGCCATGGTTAGGTCCATGAGAGTTGGTATTCACGAATTTGTGTAGTTTTTGAGTTTTTTTTGGTTCGATTTGATAAGTAGCATAAATTCCATTTTGTGCTTTGTTTAGTGATTAGAAGTTGTTATACCTTGTACTTTCTAGCTTAAGAATAGTATTAGAGTGGTATTTGGTGTTTGGATTCACAGATCTAAGTACGGTGTGGTGATTTTGGGATAATTCGTGGGTGTTTAGTGTTGTGTTCTTCGCAGCGGTTTGTGTCCTTGGGACATGTTCTTGGACTCGGTTTGTGTCAATTCGCAGATACGGTTTGTCTTATTACTTGTTTAGGAAAAAATACAAAAGGCAGTGAAAGCGACGTGCTTGGGAGTTTGTGTCTACTCGGTTTGTCCCTGCTGCGCGTACTCGGTTTGTGCCTACTCGGTTTGTCCCTCCAGCGTGTACTCGGTTTGTGTAGACTCGGTTTGTCTCTGAGGAATTTACTCGGTTTGTGCCTACTCGATTTGTCCCTCCAGCGTGTACTCGGTTTGTGTAGACTCGGTTTGTCTCTGAGGAATTTACTCGGTTTGTGTCTACTCGATTTGTCCCTCCAGCGTGTACTCGGTTTGTGTAGACTCGGTTTGTCTCTAAGGAATTTACTCGGTTTGTGCCTACTCGTTTTGTCCCTCCAGCGTGTAGTCGGTTTGTGTAGACGCGGCTTGTCTCTGAGGAGTATACTCGGTTTGTGTCTACTCGATTTGTCTCTACAGGGTGCACTCGGTTTGTATCTACTCGGTTTGTTCCAGCAGCGTGTATGCGGTTTGTGTCTTGGTGATTTTAGTAATTCCCGCGAAAGATTCAATTTCTCGGTTAAATCACAAGATCTGTAAAATTCTGTAGTTACTATGGCTACCACATCAAGCACATCATCAGAAGATATTCAAGCAGCAGGATCTGACACTCGTCCACCTATGCTAGATAGGACGGATTATGAGTCTTGGGCACAACGAATAAGACTTTACTGCTTGGGAAAAGATAATGGTGTTAACATTCTTAAGTCAATTAACGAAGGACCTTATCAGATGGGTACCACCAGAGACGTTGTTACAACTGGTGAAGATGGGACTGTAACTTGGGGCATCGACAGACCTAGAAACTACAATGATCTTAATGAAGAAGAAAAGAAGAGGTATGATGCTGATATTAGAGCCTCAAACATAGTCATTCAAGGTCTTCCAAAGGATGTATACAAGCTCATCAATTTCAACACTGAAGCCAAGGCTGTGTGGGACAACGTTAAAATGTTGTTGGCAGGGTCAGAACTCACAAAGGAAGATCGTGAGTCACAGCTGTATGATGAGTTCGAGCATTTCAAAATGAACCCAGGAGAGAATATCACAGACTACTATGTGAGATTTCATAAGTTGGTGAATGATATGAGGATGATCAGAATGACTATGCCCAATATCCAACTTAACTCAAAGTTTGTGAACAACATGACTCCTGAATGGGACAGATTTGTTACTGCTGTCAAACTCAACAAAGGTTTAAGGGATACCAACTATGAACAGCTGTATGCTTACCTGCAACAACATGAGAAGCATGCGGTCTACGATCGGGTGCTGAGAGAAAAGTTTAATCCTTCAACTACAAATGATCCACTAGCGTTCATGACAAATGTTCAACCGACAATCCAATCATCTTCCAACCCAAGCTATCATCAACTTCACTCACAAGTACCTGCTATGAGTTCTCAACTTGACTCAGGGTACTCTCAGACCGACAAAATGATTGACAACCTCACCAATCAAGTATCATTACTGGTTCAACAGTTTCAAGCATCACTCCCTCAGACCAACAATCAGTTAAGGAATTCATCCAATCCACGCAATCTAGCAATGGTGGAGGATGGGAAAATTGTGGTTCAGAATGTGCAAGGGAGAGCTGGTAGAAACATGGGTCGAGGTTATGTGCAGAATAGAGCAGGGAATGCCAATCAGGGGCAAGGGAAACAGATCAAGTGTTATAATTGTGGGGGGCTTGGACACATTGCTAGAAACTGCAATCAACCTAAACGTCCTCAGAACTCAGATTACTTCAAAGACAAGATGCTGTTAATGCAAGCTCAAGAGAATGGTGTTGTGTTGGATGAGGAAGAGTTATTATTCTTGGCAGGAGATGGAGGAAATACTTTTGATGAAGATGTGGATGAGAAACCTGTTCAGGATCTAGCACTTAATGATCCTAACATCTTCAAGGCAGATGACTGTGATGCATATGATTCTGATGTAGATGATGAACCTACGGCTCAAACAATCTTCATGGCTAACTTGTCTTCCCTGGTCTCATCTCCCTGTCAAGCTGGTCCTTCTAATGCATCCGTGATATCTGAGGTACTAAAAATTTATGACACATATAATATTGTCGAGGGACAAAAGAATCCCGAAGAAGTACATCAGGCAGATGTTTCTGACCCAAGTAATGTTGACATGGAAAATAGCAATATTATTTCATATGAATAGTATTTGAATTACAACAACTCGCCTGATGTACCAAATGGTGAATCTTTTGTCAATAATGATGTTTGTGTTAGGAGTAATGTATGTGCCTTAGATAATGCGGATAATATAGATAATGCATGCGAGTGCCATGAGAACAAATTGCCTGTCCCTGATGATAACTTGATCACTAAACTAAACATCTATAAAGAACAAGTGGCTATGTATGAACAGCGTGCTAAGTTTGAGCTTAATGATCATGAGCAGAAATTAGAAGGTCAAATGAGTACACTTATTAAAGAGTCTAGAGTGAGAGAAGAAACATTAAAATTAGAGTTGAGTTCTTTGAAAAGTCAGCTAGAGCAGTCTGTCAAACAGAAACAGGAAGCACAAAAGTGTGTTACTACACTTAAGCAAGAATTCAAACAAAAAGAAACAACTCTTTTAAATGATTTCTCTAGACTCAAGACGTTAAAAAATAAGCTTGAAGATAAGTTGTACACACAAAATCAAACCATACAAACTGCTCAAATGATTCATAAGCACAGAAAGTTGAGTGATAAGCATAGTAAAATCATGATAGGTGAACCTAAGTCAACCATCCTTAGGGACATGAAAATACTTCAACCAGCCCTATATGATGGTAATGTGATGCTTATGCCTATTCATGACCAACCTGAGCATATCTACACTAATGAAGAGGATGAGATAAGTGATAAAACGAGAGAAAAAATGAATGAGAAAATGAGGGATCCCGAGTGCATAGCCAGAAGAATAATAATCAAACCCCATGATTATTATGAGGAAAATCGTTTGACTGTGTTTGCTCCTCAAAAGAAGTTAACACCTGAACAAATATTTTGGAAACAAGATTATGAAAAACTTAAGGTAGATAAACTTAAGGCCAACACCCCCCTCATTAGAAAAGTTGCGTCCATAACGGTGTATCCTCCCAATACACCTAGGAATCTGGTGCCTTTGTCTCTTCCCACTGAATGCAAAACCTTTATTAGCTTATATGTGCTTTGGCAATTATTTGCTGATTTTGATAAAACATGTAAGAAGAGAATTACACCAACCGGCATTACTGAGGGGGAAAGGTGTTTTGAACATGCAAAAAGGTGTTACTTAACTGAGGTCATGCCATTCTTTAAGCTACTTAAAGAACACTTTGAAGGGTTGCAAACTGCCCTTAAAGCCAAAATAAAAGAAATGGAAGTAGTGTTTAAAGATATGGAAAATGAGGTGAATGAACATGCAATAGAACTTAAGAGTCGAGAGATTGAAAGAAAAAAACATACTCATTACTAACGACAACTTGATTGCTAAATGTATTGCACAAGATGTATTTTACACTGTCACTGATTCTGCATTGTCTGCTTGTCAATTTAATGAGTATGCTATTGCGTTAAATGTCACCCAGAATCGTGTTATTGAGCTTGAGGGGGAGAATTTAAAATTGCTTGAAAAAATTCAAAATGATGACCATGATAATATGGTTAAACGTTTTTCAAAATTGGAAGTTGAATATCTTAATTTGCAATTGAAATATCAACATTTAAATGAAAAACATAAAATATCAAATGACAAGACATCCTTGGATGCTCCTGAATTTGATACTTATTTTGAATTAAGCAAACGAGATGAGACAATTCAAGCTCACACGAACACGATTCAACTGCTGAGGGCCCAAATTGCCCAATTGAAATCCAACAAGTGTGAAGTATATGGCACCAATAAACCTTCGTCTTCAGATTCTCAGAATTTTCAATATCAAAACACCATAAATAAGTTATATTATGAAAATGAGTGTTATCGAGAAGAAAATTCAAAGGTTAAACAACATTTCAAAGAGTTATATGATTCTATTAAAGTTACAAGAAGCAATCACAATGATCAAATAACCTCTTTGACAAATGAAATTGAGAATCTGAAGGTTCGGGTGAAAGGTAAAATGCCATGCACCACTTGTAATTGTGATGCACCAAAGGCTACTGATTGTAAAAAGTATGATGTTGATGTTGGGCGTATTCCGTTTAAGCTTAGAAATAACAGCTTTGCCCATCAAACATATCTCGATCATCTTAGAGAGGGCCTTGACACACTTCGTGAGGTAGTTGAAGAGGATAGGGCTGATAAGCCACTTGATAGGGCAGTTGTCTATGCTTGCAAACTCACGAAAAGGATTCAGGAAAACTTAGAATATGCCATAGGCTCAATTCCTAAGTTTAGCTGCCATAGAGATAGATTTGTTGCATCATCATCCAATGTTGAGAACAAGCATGTGGCCTTTGATCTACCACCTAAAACATCAGAACCCAACACATCACTATCAGGAAGGCATGTGACAGAAAAACAAACTAATGTTACCTTCGATGCTTCTACAGGAGTAAAAAGTGACACCCAAGCTAGCGGGTCAAGGTCTAGAGGAAATGCAAGAAAGGATAGGACTGCGCCAGCTAAGAATGATCACTTGAAGAATGTAGAAGCCCAACCTAGGAACAATAAGTTTGCAATGAGTAGGATGAATCGTGTTGATTCTAGTATCAAAAGTACTGTAATTAATTCGAATTCTAATGCTATCTGTAAAACATGCGACAATTGTTTAATTTCTGCTAATCATGATGAATGTGTTGTGTCTTTCTTGATGTCTTCTGCATCATCTCATGTTAAGAATGGTAGGATAACTGAAGCATGCAAAAAGGTTTGGAAAGCAACAGGAAAAACATTTGCTAGCATAGGCTATCAATGGAGACCCACTGGAAGGAAATTCAATTTAGGAAAACAGTGCACGTTACCTAAAATGAATAAGCATAAAATTGTGAATGTTAAGGAATGGAGACCCACTGGAAGGAAATTCAACTTAGGAAAACAGAGATCATTACCTAAAATGAATATGCATAAAATTGTGATGAATAAGGAATGGAGACCAACTGGTAGAATCCTGTCTTTAGAGTCACAATGCCTTCCATCTAGGTCTTGTCCTGCCTCTAGTTCTGTCTCCTCAGTAAAGACAGTAGCATCTGTGGAATCTGTGGTTCCAGAATTTGTGTGTGCTGACCAAACGGACCCCAATTGCACTTGGGGATCCACATTTTTCAGTTATCCATTGTTGTCTGGTTTCAAATGCAGGTCGTACAAATCGTCCTGTGGTATTTGGACTCAGGCTACTCAAAACATATGACTGGGGATCGCTCGCGGCTCAAGAACTTCGTGAAAAAGTTTATCGGGACAGTTAGATTTGGGAACGACCACTTTGGTGCTATTATGGGTTATGGAGATTATGTGTTTGGTGACAGTGTAATCTCAAGGGTATATTATGTGGAAGGACTAGGGCACAATCTGTTTTCTGTGGGTCAATTTTGTGATTCAGATCTGGAAGTGGCTTTCAGAAAGCATACATGTTTCGTCAGAGAATTGGATGGTATAGATCTCCTTAAGGGCAGTCGGGGCACCAATCTATACACCATATCGATTGAAGAAATGTTGAAGTCCTCTCCCATATGCTTGCTTTCTAAAGCCTCTAAAACAAAATCATGGTTGTGGCATCGTCGTTTGAACCACTTGAACTTCGGTACCATAAATAATCTTTCCCGTAAAGATCTTGTCAGAGGGATGCCCAGATTGAAATATGAGAAAGATCACCTCTGCTCTGCATGTCAACTGGGTAAAAGCAAGAAACAAACCCACAAGCCTAAAACCATCAACTCCAACTTGGAAGTTCTTCATACCCTCCACATGGACTTGTGCGGTCCAATGAGAATACAAACCATAAATGGAAAGAAGTACGTTCTGGTGATTGTAGATGATTATTCTCGGTTCACATGGGTAAAGTTTTTGAGAACCAAGGACGAAACTCCAGAGGTTATCATTAAACTGATAAAACAGCTGCAAGTAAGGCTCGATAAAACTGTCAGAATCATCCGCACTGATAATGGTACTGAGTTTGTTAACCAACAACTCCGTAATTTCTATGAAAATATTGGCATCACGCATCAGAAAAGTATCCCTCGCACTCCTCAACATAACGGAGTGGTTGAACGAAGGAATCGTACTCTGGTAGAGGCTGCAAGAACTATGCTTATATTTTCAAAGACACCGATGTTTCTCTGGACAGAGGCTATTGCAACAGCATGTTACACTCAAAACCGATCCTTAATTCATCCTGTTCATGAGAAGACTCCCTTCGAGTTAATTCATAACAAGAAACCAGATCTCTCTTTTCTCCGTGTGTTTGGTGCACTTTGCTATCCAACTAACGATAGTCAAGACTTGGGAAAGTTAAGAGCTAAAGCAGATGTAGGTATATTTGTTGGATACGCACCAGACAGTAAAGGGTATCGAATCTACAATAAGAGAACCCGTAAAATCATGGAAACCATTCATGTTACGTTCGATGAGCTGAGTGAGCAACCTGCTTCAGGACAAATTAGTTCTGGACCCAATCTTAACCTTTTGTCACCTGGACCCATTAGTTCAGGACTTGTACAGAATTCCACGCCTGCAGATTCTTATGTGCCACCTACATGCGAGGAGTTAAAGAAGTTATTTGATCCTATGTTTGATGAATACTTTGAGCCAACGAATGGAACCATCCCAAGTGAACCTGCTGTACTTCCAATGGCTGAGGTTCAAGCCCCACAAGGTACAGAAGGTCTTACAGCTTCAGTATCAGTCAGTCACAATGCTCCAGCTGCCAGTCAGTCGCCTTCGTCATCAAACGCTCAAACTTCTCCAGTAACACATGTTGGGAATAAAATGATCAAAGTCAAAGAGCCTGCCAAAGATGTTGAAGAGCCTGCTAGTTGATTTTGAAGTGTATAAAGATGTTCTACCAGTACCTTCTGGGTAGAAGGTACTGCTGGTTGATGAAGAGCCTGCCAAGCTTATGTCAAGTCGATTAGATATTTTGTAATAGATATTTAGTTGAATTATTAGTCTTTGTACAAAGTTATACGTTATGTAGAAGTAGTGTAGTCCTCTGTGGTTCACAGAAGAATATGTCAGAGTTGTACATTGGTAGTTGTATTTAATTGTAGGCGCCAATATAGTCAAAGTATAGTTTTATATTCAACCACTTGACACTCTTGTAATAAGATATCCTTATCTTATAAAAGGATATCTTAGTCACCACTTCATGAATGCATCTTTCACAACTAATAACAAAAACCAAACTATCTCTCAAGTAACTTAGTTACTTCAAATCACAAATCCTTTTACAATCTTAGATTCAAGATTACTTTGTAATCCCGGTGATACTTAGATCATCCGTATTATTTCATCAATAATATTGAATCGTTTTGTGTAAACCAAAGTTGTGTTCTTTGTTCATTGCATTCTCTCGTTTACATAAACTCACCACCTTGTGTTCTTTTAAGTGTGTTGTAGTAGATTCCGCATGCTAAACACATTCAATACATAAATATCTCTCAAACACATTACTAAGATTCATATCCCAAGTGTTTGAACTTCGAACAAAACCGTTCCACAAGTGGTATCAGAGCTAGGCTTGATATTTACTAATTTAAAAGAACAATGGATGTTGAACATATTCAAACAAATGTTGCAGCTAAACTTCCATTACTTAAGCAAAATGAGTTTGAAATGTGGAGACTAAGGGTTGAACAATACTTTCAAGTGCAAGACTATGCACTTTGGGAGATCATTGAACAAGGCAATTCATTTAAACCCCAAATCACCACTACAACAGTAAATGATGCTCTTGTAACAAGAATACAAGACCAACCATCAAATGCAGATAAAAAGATTCAGAAGAGAAATGATTTAAAAGCAAGGAGTATGTTACTGATGACTATTCCAAATGATCAACTTCTGATCTTTAACAAATACAAAGATGCCAAAACCCTTTTTGAAGCTATTGTGGCTAGGTTTGGTGGTAATGATGCTACCAAGAAAACACAGAAAACACTTCTCAAACAACAATTTGAGAACTTTACAGCCGCAACCAATGAGTCTTTGGACAGTATGTTCAATAGACTTCAGAAGCTTGCAAGTCAGTTAGACATCCATGAAGTGATGATAACTCAAGAAGACCTAAACTCTAAATTTCTTAGGAGTTTACCTTTAGAATGGTCTATGCATGTTATTGTCTGGAAGAACAAGCCAGACATTGACCAGATGAGTCTCAATGATCTCTACAACAATTTCAAAATTGTAGAACATGAAGTAAAGAAGACTACTGGGTCAAGCTCAGGAAATATGGCTTTTGTTTCATCCCCAAGCATCTCAAAGGTTGATAATGAAGAAAAAGGTGGCAGAGAAGAAGGTACTGCCAGTACAACCTTTGGTACTGCTAGTACTTCAAGTAGTACCAAATCCATTTTAGATGAAACAATTGGGTGTGCTTTTCTTACATCTCAACACAATGGGTCCGTATTAACTTTTGAAGACCTTCAAGAGATTCATCCTGATGATCTTGAAGTGATGGACATAAAGTGGCAACTCTCACTTTTAAGCATTAGAGCTAAGAAGTTGTTGATGAGGACTGGCAAGAAGATAATGATAAATGGAAATGAGCCTGCTGGCTATGATAAGTCAAAAGTGGAGTGTTACAACTGCCACATGATGGGTCACTATTCTAGAGAGTGTAGAAGACCTAAGAAGCAGGATGACAAGGGTAGAGGGTTTGACAACAGGAATAAAGGAAGCTTTGAGAAGAAAGGAAGCTTTGAAAGCAAGAGTAAGGTTGTTGAAGTTGCTGAGCCAAAAGCAATGGTTGCTATTGATGGCATGGGTTTTGATTGGAGTTTCATGGGTGAAGATGAGTCAACTTCTGATGAATTGGCTTTGATGGCATTCTCCACTCCTGAGGTACAAACTATCAAATGTTCTAGCAATTGTGAATTTCTTAAAGAACTAGAAATTATAAGAAAATCTTATGATACAGAAATTTTAGAACACAGAAAAACCCAACAAACCTTATTTAACCATCAATGTGGTATGGCCAAACTAGAAAAACAAGTCATTCACTATAGAGAAAATGAACTTACATTTTCTGATGCTAAAGCTGCTCTTAATAGACAAATATTTTTGAAAGATTCAGAAATAGAAATGGTAAGGAATGAGTGTACTAAAGTTACTTTGGCTAGAGATAATATTCAACTGACTGTTACTAAATTGGAAAATGCTTCTGAGTGTACTAGGAGCATAGTAGAGAATCAGATGAATAAGAGAATAAAATCAGGGATAGGATACAATGAATGCCCACCTCCTTATAGAGGAATCCCTTGTCCTCCAGGATCAAATCTTGCTGAATCAGGTATGCATGAAGTCATGAACAAACCATTGGCTAAATCTGTAGTGATAAGTGAACCTTCTGAGAGTGCTAAGAATGCTCCACTCTCTAAGGTGCTCACTGATAAGAGACCAGATGTCCTAATTATTGAAGATTGGGTATCTGATGATGATGAAGTTGAAACTATTCCTATCAAAGGAATCAAAGTAGGACCAAACAGTCCTAAGAAAGTAGAAGTTAAAGCTAAGGCTAAAACTGTTTTGAAAACAGTTGAAAGTTGTAAAAATTGTAATAACAAACCTAGGGGAAGCCAAAGAAATTGGAACAATCTTAAGTCACAACAACTAGGTGATGACTTTGTTATGTTCAATAAGGCTTGTTATTATTGTGGTAGCTTTAATCATCTTCATGCTTATTGTAATAAATGGGTTTCTGGGAGTAAATCAAAGTCTAAAACAAATGTTACTCACCCCAGAAAAAGTTTTGTTAAGTCTAACACCACAAATGTTAAACATATTGTTAGACAAAATAAGCCTGTTATTGCAAAACCAACTGATAAGGGTACAAGAATCACTTTCAAAAGTGTACCAAAAGTTGAGAAGAGTCCTATTCAAAAGAAATCTGTGGTCAAAACACAAATTTGGACACCAAAAACCAAAGGTCCTGCTAGACCAAATGGTACTGCCAAAATTGGTATTGCCAAAATTGGTACTGATAGACCAAAGACCACACAATGGATTAAAAGGGAAAGTGTTGTTAAGTCCTCAGCATGTTGGATTTGGAAACCAATCCAATCAAAAGGTGCATCAACAATCCTGAAAAGGTTTGACTTCATTGATGCAAGAGGCAAACCCAAGTCTGTCATGGCTTGGGTACCCCAAGGAAACTAATATGTTTATTCATGTGCAGGAACATTCAACTGATATTGAAGATCAAGGATATGTTGATAGTGGATGTTCAAGGCACATGACAGGCAACATGTCATTCCTCTCAGACTTCAAAACTTTTGATGGAGGATATGTTACCTTTGGGGGAGGAATAAAAGGGAAGATCACTGGTAAAGGTACTATCAAAACCAGTAAACTAGATTTTGAAAATGTGTATTTTGTGAAAGAACTTCAGTTTAATCTTCTTAGTGTCTCACAAATGTGTGACAAAAAGAACAATGTTCTATTTACTGACAATGAATGTATGGTTCTTTCTTCTGATTTTAAGATGCCTGATGAGAGTCAGATCCTTCTTAAAATTCCAAAAAGGAACAATATGTATAGTATCAATTTAAAGAACATTGATCCTGATGCGCGTGATGTGTCGTTGCGGTTTAGCAGTTTTAATGCCTACTCAAGTTTTAAATTTATATTTAGCCGACTTATCAATAACACACACACTTAACGAGCAGTGTACCCGGTCAGTATGAATATAATGGTAAGTAGAGTGTCGATCACTAAGAGTGGAACGTATTATCTCGTTATTCTAATCAGTATTTTAATATCCTAACGCAAGGGGGTTTCAGCCTGAGAGACTGGCACGATTTGTTTGCAATTAAATAATAAAATAAACCAATAGGCACGAATCAGCAAGTAGCACACACGTACATAGATAGATACTTGAGACAATAAGAGGGCTGTCCTTATGATTAAGTAGATTGTCACTTGTTTTATTGATAGCTTTATATGAAGTGTATGTAGTTAACCCTTTCTCGTTGGTCCTATTCTTATCGGCGAGTAAACCCTTAATGATTACTTATGTCTAAAAGTTATTCCTAAGTGATCAATTTAGTAATAACCGTGGGAGCCACATTATGTCCCGCAGTCAAATGCCCGCAAGCCACTAATAAACACAAAGGTTATCAATGCACTAATAAGTAGTAACCAAAGACATCAACATATAAACTTTAATTGATGGGAAAGCAAGTATTAAAGGGAGTGCAATCTTTCGTTGTCATATTACACAAGCCACCAATCCTGATGAATTAAAGTTTGCTAACACAATAAAACAAAACTACTTAATGAATTAAACACATGCAGCACCTTCTTACAGCTCTTGTATCTTTGATTTGGGTGTGTCTTGTGCTGCCTCCTTGACTGAATTCGTCCTTCGGTTCTTCTGTTCGGACTTAGGTTATAATGTTCGGGGCTTTCAATTCGTCTGGTCTACGGGGTATTTATAGTTTCTGTCTGAGGGAAGATGCGGCGCATCTAAGGAGTAGATGCGGCGCATGTACTTAACTTCGCGTGGGGTCCAAGATTATAATATTCAGGAATATTCGTACACCGCCAGAAGATGCGGCGTAACTCCATGATTAGATGCGGCGCATGTCCTCTTGTATCTTGGATCGTATCTGGTGATATCTTGATAGAGATGCGGCGCATGTCATGAGTGAGATGCGGCGCATCTGGAGCAGATTAGTCTTGATCTTCTTCATTTCAGTAGACTCTTAACTTTATGCATGTTTTGCTCCATTATTAGTCCAAAATCGCCAAGTTTCACCAAATGCTTGTTTTTACCTGAGAATTACAAAAGTAAACGATTAAGTATCAATCCTCATACATAATATAGTAAAACAAGTCAAATTAATAGGATAAATGATAGTAATAAAATGTACTTATTTGAGTTCATCAAATATCCCCCCACTTGAACTTTACTTGTCCCCAAGTAAACCTTAGATTAAATCTTATGAAAATGTATCCTAAAAGATGTTAGGATTTATGTTTATGTTTAAGCATGTATTCGTTTATTTCATAATCACACAACCAAACACTTAACGAATTAGAAGTAAAATAAAATAAGTTGATAAAAGCAAATCTAATCATTTAACTGTCCAGTCGTGACGAATATTCTATCATAAGCTTGGCAAGTATACACATCTCCACCACTAAAGCTAAGGAATAACAAGTCTAAAGCGGTAAAAAGGGTTTGTAGGCTTAAGGGTTAATTATTCTCTTTTCACTATCGATCTCATATTCCAGAAAAGGCGACAAAATCACAAATACATGATCGAATCCACGAACACGATACTTGAAATTGCTCAAATCCTTAACTCGAATAGGCTAAAGATAGGTCCAAACTTCACCAATAATAATATATCAAAAAGGGCGACAAAATCATAAATACATAGCCGAATCCACGACTACGATACTTAAGATTGCTCAAATCCCTAATCTCAATAAATCAAAGGTTTGGTTGGATAAAGAATAATGAAGGGCATGGATAACATTTGGGATATAAATTGGTGTAAAAATAAAAATAAACAAAACAAATAAATTAAAATCCTAAGTGTGGTTAATCACTATCCCAACCATCCCATGAATAAGACTCATATCATAGAATAACTCACGCTTTAACACTTGAAACACACGCTTTAGGTAGACACGAATTATACTCAACAAGATCTTAATCAAAGAATAAACCTTAATTGGCGTTCCCATAACTGCCAATTCCCATTCAATCCATAAATATAGTACAACAAACAGTGGTGATATCGACCACTTACATAAATTTACATAAGTTGGTTAAAACTAACTTCCAACTTTTCTTTTTCTTTCTTTTTCTTTTCTCATTTTTTTCGATTTTTTTTTTTTTTTTTTTTTTTTTTTTTTTTTTAACTTATAAACATAGATGTGTAAAATTTCACCACATCACTATAACTTTCTTTCCGGATAATTTTTCCATACTTTTCATACTTTCAGAAATAACGGTAATAGTGAAAGTAGTAAACACACGAAAAATAAACTCAAAGATATACAATATTTACTTTCACTCCAATTGCATTGTGCAATTTCCCGACCTAACCATAGATAATGAATTACGCACGCGAACACAGGTAATGTAAGGAAACACACTTTGCCTATAGCAATTAACCAACCACGGATTCTAATCTACAGGGTAGGCTAAGGTGTAAGGGTGTAACGAAACATTTTAAACATAGGTGTAAGAAACGAAAGGAATGGCTCTGAGTGTTTTTCTAAGGGTATCTTACTCTAAAAATGAGAGTAACAAAAGGGTTTATACGGGGGTTAACTAACCAGTGTAGTTAGTTAATAACACATAACATAATAAAGGCTATTTGGGTGTAATCCTAGAATTTTACCAATTTAGACAAGTCATTCCAATTATATAAAATAATACTCATTATGGTGGTCTCGAATAGTATACAAGCCAAGTTCTAAAGTTTACAAGTCACCGGCACACTCATAGATTTGTGAATTTTGGAAAATCACAATTTTTGAAAATAACGTCATGTGTGCAGCTATGCAACTTAGATCTTAAACAAAAACATGCTAAAAAAATTTTAAGTTTGATATATTAAGCACATTTTAAGCATAATTTTTGAAAAAGTTTTAGGACAAGTAAATGTTAAGTGTTCTAATTCTCCAATCCCCCCACTTAAGTTAAACAACGTCCTCGTTGTTTGTATAAAAGGTTAAAAAAAATGGAAAATAAAAGAATTAGAACAGGAAAACTCCCCTGATATTTGCTCGGTATGATCCTCCATTAGTATAAGAGCAAAAATCATCTTTCTTGTGGATGAGAACGTTAAAGCTTCATATTTGATGTATCCACAGGAAATCCAGGAAACTATAATACCACCAACACTTTAAAACACACCTAAGATAAGAAAGGTTCAAACTTGCATAATACATTAGTAGTTAGATAAAATAAAACTTAAAAATTAAAACTGAAAATCATCAGGTCAGTCGATGCGCCGCATCTTATGGAAGAAGATACGCCGTATCGAGCCTGGAATAAATACGGATCAGAATAAAGATGCGCCGCATCCTTAACCAGGGATGCGCCGCATTAAAAATAAACTGATAAAAAGTTTTAAAGTCGAAAATAAAAATGCAGAAAAATAAAATAAGATATGACCATTGCAGGAGATGCGTCGCATCTCAGAATGGAGATGCGCCGTATCTTCATACGGGCCTGACTGACTCGACACAGAAAACAGAAAAAGATAAATCCGGGTTGTCTCCCGGTAAGCACTTGTCTTTATTCCAGAGTCTTCAAGTTAGACTCACGTTCAGCTCTTTAATATCGATCATTGATTCCTACATTGCCGCGTAGGATCCATTTAGCAACTAATTCGTCACGTATATATTCAGGTCCCAAGTTCAAAACTCCTTTATAGAATCCTTCCATCATCTGATACGGGTATTCAATCCCTCTCTTCATGTCATCATTACTAATAAAAAGGAATGGAGAGAATTTGTAGCAGACCCTATTAGTAGCATGTTTAAATCCAGGGTGAGTTCGGGGCATCATATAAGTGATAACGTCGCTTCCACATTGAAAGGTGATCTTTCCTTCAAATCGCTTTGCATTAATAGTGATCTCCCTACAGAATGGTTTTCCAACAATCACGTCGCCCATACTGCTGTCACGATAGGCATTCATGTCTTCAACAACGGCGAACTCAGTAATAATAGTAAAGCGTCCAACGAAGATCGGGACATTAATGAAGGCTCCAACTACATTCTTTCCTTTACACTCCACTTTATTTCTCATAATAGAATTGTAAAAGCTTCTTGACATAACATTGATCGGCAAAATAGGAAAGAAATTGGCGTCAATACATTTGTATCCAATCATGCATGGGAATTGCAAATTGTAAGCACAATTGGCGTGGATTCTTCTACCATAATCCCAAGAACCATCATATCCCTCAAATTCATCGTAATTCCTAGTATTAATAACGTTGACTTTTGGACTATCCACGATTTCTCCTTCTTCTAACTCAGATTCAGCATCATCCATGACCAGGTCATTGGATTCCAACGGTCCATTAAGGTCATTAAGTTCAATGTAGTCCCCATCGTAACGTTCGAGTGATTGATCATGCACTAATACTTCATTCATAAAATTCGCTTCGAAGTCGAAGTCAATCAGTTCTCCGTATCCTTCCATTTTTCTTCTGAAATAATCACGAAAGCATCAGTAGGATTTGCTCGCAAGAAGAAAAATTAACGAATTTAGTAACGGATATAAGAATACTGATAGCTGATATCTGCAGACGATGCGCCGTATCCAAAGAGTTGGATACGCCGTATCTTAATACGTTAAAATTAAATCAGACTTTATTCAGAAAATAGATACGCCGCTTAGAATTTTGAATGCGCCGTATCGAATTAATTAATCAAAAATCAACTTATCTAATTAAAATTAAATGCGTCGTATTAACGAAAGTTAATGCGCCGTATTTTCGTTACGTTTAAAAATAAATATCGATTTTTGATTCAGAAAGATGCGCCGTATCGACAGAGATCGATACGCCGTATCTGTTTAATAATTCGCAAACTGTTTTTAATTAAAATAATAGATACGCCGTATCTGCTAAAGCAGATGCGTCGTATGGCGTTAACGTTTAGAAAATTTTTTTTTATTAAAAACAGATACGCCGTATCTTGGGGAAAAGATGCGTCGTATCGAATTAATTAAACGCGTTGTATTTTTAAAAAAAATTAAACGCAATACGCCGTATCTGAGAGATCAGATGCGCCGTATCGTTTGATTTAGCACAGTACAACGATCGCAGAACAGAAAAAATACGAAAAATAAAAACAAAAATAAAAACACACGAAAATAAAAACAAATAAAGCAAACAAATAACACAAAACAAATAACACACAGTACAACAAATATGCAAAATAATACAATGATGCAATTAATCTAATAAAAAAGAAAAACCTAATTAAAATACTAATCAAATTAACAGATAATAACAATTCACTCCCCGGCAACGGCGCCAAAAACTTGATGCGCGTGATGTGTCGTTGCGGTTTAGCAGTTTTAATGCCTACTCAAGTTTTAAATTTATATTTAGCCGACTTATCAATAACACACACACTTAACGAGCAGTGTACCCGGTCAGTATGAATATAATGGTAAGTAGAGTGTCGATCACTAAGAGTGGAACGTATTATCTCGTTATTCTAATCAGTATTTTAATATCCTAACGCAAGGGGGTTTCAGCCTGAGAGACTGGCACGATTTGTTTGCAATTAAATAATAAAATAAACCAATAGGCACGAATCAGCAAGTAGCACACACGTACACAGATAGATACTTGAGACAATAAGAGGGTTGTCCTTATGATTAAGTAGATTGTCACTTGTTTTATTGATAGCTTTATATGAAGTGTATGTAGTTAACCCTTTCTCGTTGGTCCTATTCTTATCAGCGAGTAAACCCTTAATGATTACTTATGTCTAAAAGTTATTCCTAAGTGATCAATTTAGTAATAACCGTGGGAGCCACATTATGTCCCGCAGTCAAATGCCCGCAAGCCACTAATAAACACAGAGGTTATCAATGCACTAATAAGTAGTAACCAAAGACATCAACATATAAACTTTAATTGATGGGAAAGCAAGTATTAAAGGGAGTGCAATCTTTCGTTGTCACATTACACAAGCCACCAATCCTGATGAATTAAAGTTTGCTAACACAATAAAACAAAACTACTTAATGAATTAAACACATGCAGCACCTTCTTACAGCTCTTGTATCTTTGATTTGGGTGTGTCTTGTGCTGCCTCCTTGACTGAATTCGTCCTTCGGTTCTTCTGTTCGGACTTAGGTTATAATGTTCGGGGCTTTCAATTCGTCTGGTCTACGGGGTATTTATAGTTTCTGTCTGAGGGAAGATGCGGCGCATCTAAGGAGTAGATGCGGCGCATGTACTTAACTTCGCGTGGGGTCCAAGATTATAATATTCAGGAATATTCGTACACCGCCAGAAGATGCAGCGTAACTCCATGATTAGATGCGGCGCATGTCCTCTTGTATCTTGGATCGTATCTGGTGATATCTTGATAGAGATGCGGCGCATGTCATGAGTGAGATGCGGCGCATCTGGAGCAGATTAGTCTTGATCTTCTTCATTTCAGTAGACTCTTAACTTTATGCATGTTTTGCTCCATTATTAGTCCAAAATCGCCAAGTTTCACCAAATGCTTGTTTTTACCTGAGAATTACAAAAGTAAACGATTAAGTATCAATCCTCATACATAATATAGTAAAACAAGTCAAATTAATAGGATAAATGATAGTAATAAAATGTACTTATTTGAGTTCATCAGATCCCAAGGAAGGTTTAACTTGTTTGGTAGCAAAAGCCTCATTGGATGAATCTATGCTATGGCATAGAAGGCTTGGTCATGTAAACTTTAAAACAATCAACACTATTGCAAAATATGATTTAGTAAGAGGTTTACCCAAAAAGATTTTCCAAAACGACCAAACTTGTGTTGACTGTCTAAAAGGCAAACAACATAGAGCTTCTTGTAAGCCCAAGACCCAAAACTCTATTTCTCAGGCTTTACATATGCTTCATATGGATCTCTTTGGTCCTACTAATGTGTGCAGCTTGAATGGAAAAAGATATTGTCTGGTTGTTACTGATGACTATAGCAGATTTTCATGGGTTTTCTTCTTAAGATCTAAACATGAAACTAGTGAGATACTTAAAACCTATATCACTGAGGTAGAAAACCAATCTGATAAGAAGGTCAAGGTCATCAGGTGTGACAATGGGACAGAGTTCAAAAATAGAGTAATGGATGACTTTTGCAAGGAAAAAGGCATAAAAAGAGAGTTTAGTGTAGCTAGAACTCTTCAGCAAAATGGAGTAGCAGAAAGAAAGAATAGAACACTTATAGAGGCTGCTAGAACTATGTTAGTAGACTCTAAGTTACCTATTTCATTTTGGGCTGAAGCAGTTGGTACTGCTTGTTATGTACAAAACAGGGTTCTTGTGACAAAACCACATAGAAAAACACCTTATGAATTTTTCTTTGGTAGAAAACCATCTTTAAGTTTTATGAGACCTTTTGGTTGTCATGTCACTATTCTTAATACCAAAGATCATTTAGGCAAATTTGATGGAAAAGCAGATGTTGGCTATTTGATAGGGTATTCCTTGCAGAGTAAGGCCTATAGAGTGTTTAACACTTGCACTAGGCTAGTAGAAGAGAATCTTCACATAGAGTTTCAAGAGAAACTAACAAACGTGAAAGGAGTTGGACCAGATTGGATATTTGATGTTGATAGGCTTTCAGAATCTATGAATTATGTGCCTGTTACAGGTACAAATACTAATGATGATGCAGGTTTTGAAGACAATGTTGAAACTCCTAAAGATCAAGATTACATCTGGATGCCAATTTGGAAAAGTATGGATCCATATTCAAGACAAGAAGGACCTTCAAACACAACAAATGAAGGCAATGAAGATGATCAAGGAACTCAGAATCAAGAGAATCAAGAAAGTGGTACAAATGACAATGGTACTGCTAGTTCACCAGATGGTCCTGCTAGTTCAAGTATTGGTACTGCTGAGCCATTGAATGTTCAAATAGATGATTCTTTTCAAGAAGAAGTTGGGATTAGCAATCTTCCAACTACATATGAAGTTCCTAAAACACCAAACACTAGAATTCTCAAAGATCACTCAACTGATGATGTGATTGGAAGCATAACTTCTGGTGTTAGAACAAGATCTCAAGTTGGTTTATCTCAAGTCTTATCTTCAGATGAAGAAGGGTTTATCTCCTCTATTTATGAAGAAAAGAATAATGATACTTCCAATATATGCATGTTTTCATGTTTTCTATCTCAGGCTGAACCCAAAAACATAAACAAAGCTTTAGATGATGCAAATTGGGTGGAAGCAATGCAAGAAGAGCTTCTCCAATTCAAGATTCAGAAGGTTTGGATATTGGTTGATTTGCCCAGAGGTCATAGGGCAATTGGAACCAAATGGGTGTTCAGAAACAAGAAAGATGAAAGGGGTATAGTGATCAGAAACAAGGCTAGATTGGTAGCACAAGGATATACTCAAGAAGAAGGGGTAGATTATGAAGAAGTGTTTGCTCCAGTTGCAAGACTTGAAGCAATTAGGCTATTCTTGGCCTATGCTTCATTCATAGGCTTCACTGTCTATCAAATGGATGTTAAGAGTGCATTTTTATATGGTGAAATTGAAGAACCAGTATATGTATCTCAACCCCCAGGCTTCATTGATGCAGAGTATCCAGACAAAGTTTATAAGGTTACCAAGGCATTGTATGGCCTACACCAAGCTCCTAGGGCATGGTATGAAACATTGGCTTGTTTTCTACTAGAAAGTGGATTCCAAAGAGGCAGGATTGATCCAACTTTGTTCATCAAAAGAACAAAGAAAGACATCTTGCTAGTACAGATTTATGTTGATGACATAATCTTTGGATCAACAAACCAAGACTTGTGTGTACAATTTGAAAAACTTATGCACAGTAAGTTTGAAATGAGTTCCATGGGGGAACTTACTTTCTTTTTGGGTCTCCAAGTGAAACAATCCAAAGAAGGCATATTTATCAGCCAAGATAAGTATGTAGCAGAGATCCTAAGGAAATTTAATTTTGCTGATTCTAAGGTTGCAAGTACACCAATGGATCCAGACAAAGGGCTACTCAAGGATGCTGAAGGAGAAGATATGGATTTGCACAATTATAGATCAATGATTGGGTCTTTGATGTACCTTACATCATCAAGACCAGATATCATGTTCTCAGTATGTGTATGTGCAAGGTTTCAAATACATCCCAAGATCTCTCACCTCACAGCAGTCAAAAGAATCTTTAGATATCTTAAGGGTCAACCTAGGTTGGGTCTTTGGTATCCAAGGGAATCATCTTTTGAATTGGTGGCTTATTCGGATAGTGACTATGCTGGTGCAACTCTAGACAGAAAATCCACAACTGGTGGATGTCAATTTCTTGGTTGCAGACTAATCTCTTGGCAATGCAAGAAACAAACAATGGTGGCCAATTCTACAACTGAAGCAGAATATGTTGCTGGTGCAAGTTGTTGTGGGCAAGTTCTTTGGATCCAAAATCAAATGCTTGACTATGGGTACAATTTTCTTAACACCATTATTTATATTGACAATAGCAGTACTATTTGTATCATTAAAAACCCAGTTCAACACTCAAAAACAAAACATATTGAAATCAGACACCATTTCATAAGGGATTGCAATGAGAAGAGGTTAATTCAAGTAGTTAAAATTGATTCTGAAAAGAATTATGCAGACCTTCTCACCAAAGCTTTTGATTTAGGTAGATTCAAATATCTTGTAGGAGGTATTGGAATGATAAATCTTTGAAAATCATATGTTTTTGTTCATAAAATTAACTGGTATTGGATTTTAAACATGGTACTGCTAGTTAGTCAAAAGGTCCTGTTAATTCATAATTGGTACTGCTGATATAAAATTGCTATGTTTTGTTCATATAAAGGCTTGAATGTTTAAAATACTGGTAGAACATTTTGTTCTTTTGGTTTGCAACTAACACATTTCAGGTTGATAACAAAACAAGAGTTCTTCCAAACAGAAAGGAGCAACAAAAGTTATATTCATTTCAGGAGAGATAACAATCTCAGGGGAGGAATTAATAGCCCAGAATGGAAGAAAAACCAATTTATGAAAGGAAAGACAAGAGCATACAAGATGATGCAGAGTTGAAAAAGGAGAAAGTTCTATCTAGATCAAACTAAGGAAAGTTTCAACTCAAAGGCATGACATTAGATGATTTCAATTGTTGAACCAATCATCCAAGATACACAGCATCATTGCCTGTTTTAAATTTCCTCCATCCAAGGAAATTGCACCATCTTTGGGCCATCATGGCTTTTGGTATTCCACTCACCAAGTTTTTACAAACTTAAGAGTTGGCTAGTCCTTAAGCAAACGGCTTTTGGTAAAGACAAATCAAATCCGTTGATGGTTGATAGTTTACCAAAAACTATATGGTTGTTAACTAACCATACTTAATTGTAAATAGTTAGCTAGTCCTTAAGCAAACGGCTTTTGGTAAAGACAACTCAAATCCGTTGATAGCTGGTAGTTTGCTAAAAACTATAAGGGATTTTTATAAAACTTTCAAAGGTACTGGTAGTTCAAAATTGGTACTGCTAGTATAAAAAGGTACTGCTATATAGCCGTTGAGCCTGTCAGAAAAAGTTTTAGCCATTAGGCCTGGTAGTTAAAATTAGCCGTTGGGGTAGTTATGTAAATTACTGATGATTATATTATATTATATTTCACATATAAAAGATCTTTTTAACCGCCTATACATTTACTTATTATAATCTTTCTTATTGTCGGTTAAAAGTAATTCTCTCATATCTTCTTTCATCAGTCATTATCATAATTCACATACACCTTTCATCTTCTACCAGTACTACCAACAAATCCCACCACCATATTCAAAATTTTCATTATGGCTTCCACAGTTGTTCTAGATTTTGTCCAACGTCACAATCAGTTAGCATTTTTGGAGAAGTCAGAGGATAATGCCTCATTTCATCAAGTAGTGGACTTTTTAAACAACTCCTACATCAGGTTTGCTTTGCTAGTCAATCCCACTATTTATGAAAATCAAATTTTACAATTTTGGCAATCTGCTAAAATTAAAACTTCTGAAAATGGGGAACAAAGAATTAAGGCCAAAGTGGATGGTAAACATTTGACTCTTATTGAGTCATCCATAAGAAGACATCTTCATTTGGATGATTCTGATGGTATTAGTCAGTTACCAGATACTGAAATTTTTGAAAATTTACAAAGAATGGGGTATCATGCTGAGTCTAACAAACTCACTTTTCTGAAAAAGCATCTTACTCCACAATGGAGATTTTTGATTCACACAATCCTTCACTGTTTGAGCCAGAAGAAAACCTCTTGGGAGCAATTTAGTGGAAACATGGCTTCTGCTCTCATTTGCTTAGCCACAAACAGAAAATACAATTTTTCTAAATATATTTTTGAAGGGTTGATAAACAATGTGAAAAGTAAAACAAAGTTTTTGATGTATCCAAGATTTATTGGGTGCATCATTGCAAAATTAAAACATTTATTACTTCCCACAGACTCAATTTATGATACACCAAAACTTTCTCACAAAGTATTTTCAAATATGAGAATTGGTTTTAGAGGGGAAGAAATACCACTTTTTGATGAAATGTTACCACAACATCCAGAAGAACCAACACCATCAGCTGAAACACAATCATCTAGTTCTTCACATGGTTACATTTCACCAACACATCAAACAACACCAATACCATCTCCAGTACCATCACCAACACCACCAACATCATCACATCATGTATCACAACCCCAATCACCTCAGACAATGCAAGAACTAAAGCAGAAGGTGAAGATCTTTGAAGAAGCTCTTAAAAATCAAAGCAAGAAGTTTTCTGAGATCAACATCAAATTGGTCAAAAGGGTAAAGAAATTGGAAGGTGAAGTGAAGAAGTTGAAGGGTAAAAGATCTGCAAAGACTGTTTTATCTAGTTCTTCGAAGTCAGATGATGATAGGATAGGTCACTCTTCCAAAAAGGGGAGGAAGGATAGTTCTGAAGATGAGGAAGAGGCTCAATTTGAATTCCATGATGGAACTCAAGTTTATGATGAAGAGCCTGTTGGAGCAGGGCAAGAGCCTGCTAGGCTAGAAGAAGAGCCTGCTAGGAGAGAAAGGCTATTGGCTATGGGGTATAAAGGGTCTGCTGAGAAAGTGTACAAGAGAAAGAGGAATTTAGAACCTCAAGGGAATTTGTTTGTTCAGGGGAGGATTTATGTTGCTGATGAGCAATCTTCTGCTCCATCACAAGCACCAACTCCAAAGGATAAGGGCAAAGGCATTATGATTGAAGATGAGCCAAAGTCCAAGAAGTTGAAAAGAACTCAGCAAATTCAGATGGCTTTAGGAGAAGAAGAGGCCAAAAGAGTTCATGAAGAAGAGCTAAGAGCTATTGAAGCTTCAAGAATGCTTCAAGTAATGAAAGAGCAGAAAGATGCTGAAGATGCTGCTCAGACTCTTCTTGACACTCAAATTGCTCAAGAGACCTTTGATGCACAGATGCTATGGATTATCAATAATGATCCAATTGTGAAAGGTCAAGCAGCAAATATAGTAAATGACAAGACACTCAATTCTGATGAGAAAACAGAAGCACTTGAATCTTTCATCAACAAGAAGTATAAAGAAGCAGCTTTGGCTGACATTTTTGAGAAGATGAAGGAAAGTCAGAAGAGTGGTTTCAAGGTAGGACAAGCTCAGAAAGATCAGGTGATTTTTATGAAAAGGTTTCTGAAGAATCAGGCAAATTGGACTGATTATCAACTAAAGAAGAAATCTGCTGATGAAATCTTCTTCCTGTATCTACAAGCCTACAAAAGTCTTTACTATAATGTTCCATCTGATGTACACCCCTCAATGAAGAAGAAGGATGCTCAGAAGAAAGAAGTAGCAAAATTGGACACAGAGCAAGTAAGTAAATTGTTGATTACTTTGCCTACAATCATACATGCTGATCCAATTAGCTGTAGACGACCTATTATTGATTGGGAGATCAACCATGATAGATTAGGAAAATCATGGAAAGTAACAAGGGTTGGGGGTCAGTTTGCTATCTTCAAGAATTTTGAAAATTTAGTTAGAGCATGTGACAGAGCAGACTTGGAAGAATTGTGGAATCTAGTGCAGATTAGGCTAGACACAACTTCTAGTTCAGATGCTAAGGAACAGGAACTATGGGTAGAATTCAATAGGATGTTTGATCCTAAACCCAAAGATGTTCATTGGAAATTTCCCTATTATGATCCTTCAACAACTTGGGAATTTCTAAGCCATAGCAACATTCATCACCTTTTCACACAGAGTGGGATAGAACTTTTTATGTTGGCTGAGAAAGAGTATCCACTTAGTTATGAAGTGCTTAAAACCATGATCTCCAAGAAATTAAGGTGTGACAAAGATGATGAGAACTCAGAAATTGTTCAGAGTTTGCTAAGGAGCATATCTGAGCAATATGAAAGAAAAAGGAAGAACAGAGAATGAAGGTTTTTGGAAGAGTTCTCTCAAATCCTCAAGGTATGTATTTTATTCATCAGAAACTTGTGTATTTTAATGGAAATAACAAGTTTAGGGGAGGATTGTTGGGAATAAAATGATCAAAGTCAAAGAGCCTGCCAAAGATGTTGAAGAGCCTGCTAGTTGATTTTGAAGTGTATAAAGATGTTCTACCAGTACCTTCTGGGTAGAAGGTACTGCTGGTTGATGAAGAGCCTGCCAAGCTTATGTCAAGTCGATTAGATATTTTGTAATAGATATTTAGTTGAATTATTAGTCTTTGTACAAAGTTATACGTTATGTAGAAGTAGTGTAGTCCTCTGTGGTTCACAGAAGAATATGTTAGAGTTGTACATTGGTAGTTGTATTTAATTGTAGGCGCCAATATAGTCAAAGTATAGTTTTATATTCAACCACTTGACACTCTTGTAATAAGATATCCTTATCTTATAAAAGGATATCTTAGTCACCACTTCATGAATGCATCTTTCACAACTAATAACAAAAACCAAACTATCTCTCAAGTAACTTAGTTACTTCAAATCACAAATCCTTTTACAATCTTAGATTCAAGATTACTTTGTAATCCCGGTGATACTTAGATCATCCGTATTATTTCATCAATAATATTGAATCGTTTTGTGTAAACCAAAGTTGTGTTCTTTGTTCATTGCATTCTCTCGTTTACATAAACTCACCACCTTGTGTTCTTTTAAGTGTGTTGTAGTAGATTCCGCATGCTAAACACATTCAATACATAAATATCTCTCAAACACATTACTAAGATTCATATCCCAAGTGTTTGAACTTCGAACAAAACCGTTCCACAACACAAGAATCTTCAGATAATAATTCATTGGAAGTTAATCCTTTTGCTCCTGTTGATGAGGTTCCTTTTGAAAACATATTTGCTCCTGAACATTCATCAGACACATCCTCACTTGAAGGACACAGCACTGCTACGTCTGTTCATAACCCTCAACCTCACGACCATCTCAGGAAATGGACCAGTGATCATCCAATCGACAACATCATAGGCAATCCTTCACGTCCAGTATCCACATGTAATCAACTAGCCACTGATGCACTATGGTGCTTCTTCAATTCCGTACTGTCCAAAGTCGAACCTAAAGATGCCAAAGAAGCTATGACTAAAGATTGCTGGTTCCAGGCTATGCAGGATGAAATACATGAATTTGATCGACTTGAAGTATGGGAACTAGTGCCTCCTCCAGAGCTTGCAATGATCATTGCTTTAAAGTGGATCTTCAAAGTGAAGCTTGATGAGTATGGTGATGTGTTAAAGAACAAGGCACGGCTAGTTGCTAAAGGGTTCAGACAAGAAGAGGGCATTGATTTTGAAGAATCGTTTGCTCCGGTTGCTAGAATTGAAGCTATAAGAATCTTCCTGGCAAATGCTGCTAGTTGAAATATGATAGTCTACCAAATGGATGTCAAAACGGCATTCTTGAATGGCGACTTGAAGGAAGAAGTTTATGTGAGTCAACCAGAAGGATTCATGGATACTGAACATCCTACTCATGTTTACCGCTTGAAGAAGGCTCTTTATGGGTTAAAACAGGCGCCAAGGGCATGGTACGATACATTGTCCAAGTTCCTCCTAGTGAACGGATTCTCCAAGGGTGTTGTTGATCCTACACTATTCACCAGGAAGTCAAGAAACCATCTACTACTAGTTCAGATATATGTAGATGATATCATCTTTGCTTCAACAGATCCTGGTGAATGTGATAGTTTTTCAAAGGAGATGAATTCCAAGTTCCAAATGTCCATGATGGGACAAATGTCATTCTTCTTAGGATTACAAGTTTCTCAAAGTCCCGGAGGCATATTCATTAATCAATCCAAATACGCTAACGAGATCTTGAAAAAGTTTGGATTCTATTCAAGTGAACCTGTTGACACTCCCATGGTTGATAGAACGAAGCTGGATGAAGATCCTTCAGGGATTCCAGTAGATATAACAAAGTATCGAAGCATGATTGGATCTTTAATGTACATCACGACTAGCAGACCAGATCTACTGTTTGCTGTGTGTATGTGTGCTCGGTATCAATCCAGACCAACCAAGAAGCATGTTGAAGCAGTGAAAAGGATCTTCCGATATCTTCAAGGCACGGTTCATATGGGTCTCTGGTATCCTAAGTACACTGCAATGGAGTTAACGGCTTACGCGGATGCTGATCATGCGGGATGTCAAGACACTCGTCGAAGTACTTCAGGAGGAGCTCAGTTTTTAGGGGAAAAGTTGGTTAGTTGGTCTTCTAAGAAGCAGATGAGTACTTCCATATCATCTACTGAAGCTGAATACATTGCCATGTCTGCTTGCTGTGCACAAATCCTTTGGATGCGATCACAACTTTCGGACTATGGATTCTCATACAACAAAATTCCCCTATATTGCGACAACAAAAGCGCCATTGCTCTTTGTTGTAACAATGTTCAGCACTCCAGGTCAAAACACATCGACATCAGGCATCACTTCATCAGGAAACAAGTGGAAAAAGGAATTGTGGAACTATACTTCGTGAGGACAGAGTTTCAGTTAGCTGACATCTTCACCAAGGCCCTCCCAAGAGAAAGGTTTCAGTTTATTCTCCCACGCCTTGGCATGAAAAGCATGACTCCTGAAACCCTCAAGTGCCTTCAGGAAGAAAAGGAGGAGTAAAGGATTGTCTTCTTATATCCTTGTAAATAGTTGTATATATCTTAAATCAAAAAGAAAAATACAAAAATATAAAACCTATAAAAACCATAAAAATCGAAAAATCAGAAAATACAAAAAAAAAAAAAAAAGAAAAAAGAAAAAATAGTCCCTCCTAGGCATGTCTTCTGTTTATCGATAACATTTACGGATCTAGAAATGTCATTCAATAATGGCACGGATCCTTAAATGAAGCTCGAGCAGAAGTTATACTAATCAGTTAAAACATGTCTTAATGGCTTGCTATTACTTTAGATAGCAACCCGCGCTTCATATTGGGGAAAGCACGTCGCCAAAAAGACGGCTGTTCCTCCAACTGGGTGATGTTCACCTGGGCATGGATTACTTCATATCCATGTTTCCTGATTTGATGTACGTTTCAGTGCATCATTTCTTGTAAAAGAAGAGAAATCTTCTTAGTATAATAAATAGTTTTCATTCTATGATTCTTCTGAAAATTATTTGTGAGACACTTGGTGAATATGTGTTGTATGAAAGTTGTTTATACTTGGATTATGCATAAAATTTGTCACTCAATCAACGACTACAAAACCTCATGACAGTTCTTGTTTGATGAGTTTTGGGGTTAAGCTTGATTTTAGTTGAGGTTCAACTAGAATACGGGTCATTGATTGAGGGGGAGAGTGAATTCAAATTTTATATCATCAAACGGGTTTCTTGATTAATTCATGACTCTTAGAAAAGGTTTTGCAGTTAATGGGGTATTAGTTGAAGAGGATATTGCTTAAATATATCAAATGACCAAGTGTGTTAGTTGCTAGAAAGTTTAGGACATTATGTGCAATTTGCTTATAGTTTCCTAGCTTTATGTATCTAGAAGGTTCATTTGTGTTACTTTGGAATCCTCGTATAATCCCCAAAATGCTTTAAGACTCAAAACCTAAAAGAAGTTAGAAAACCAGTTGTGTTTGATGTTTTTGAATACTCCACTGGCATTTGTATGATCTAAATGAATGAGTTTCAAATGTTGTTTGTCTCTGCTGCTTAATTGTTGTTGATATTGTGCATATGTTCTCAGGATTCGCTTAGGTAGATTGCTATTATGTTAGAATCATGTTCCTAAGATCCTGAATTAAATATTGAAATCTGTGTGAATTGCCATGTTCATGATTGCTAATTGCTCTTCATGCTAGATAGTGGTTTGACGTAGTTCCTGATTGGGGTTTAATTATAAGATGAACTTGGTATTATAATGTGGCAAGCTGCTGAAGGGTAGCTATTAAGGAATAGTGTATCTGTATGCATGTATATCTGTGTTGATATTCTTATGCAGATTCCATAGCCAAAATGAATGTGCCAGTTCCCATTCTAACCATTTAATCAGACGTTCAAATTCTATTGATTGTCTCGGAATTCACCACGACAACAACATCGGCAACAACAACAACAACAACACCTTCACCTCCACCACCATCATTTCAACAAAGAAGTACTTACTCGAATCTCGCCAAGAGGGGATCGACAATACTTGAGAAGATTTGTTGGTGGATGGATGATTGATTTTGACTGATTCACTCAGAAAAGCGGGTGATTATATCGTCGGCGCAAAAAGGTCAAAATCATATGTGTCATAATAATCAATTGTGCAAAATAAGCAGTGAATCTCCCTCTTAGATTAAGGGGGAGCATAGTATGTTCCATCATCAGACTACATTAAATCGGACACATTTTCTCCCACATTTTCTAACTTATTTAAATCAATTGGGATCACAAATCTCAAATGGTTTGAAATTTTTGATCGGGGGAGAGAATGTGATTTAAATAGGAAATCTGATGAAAATGTGATGTTTTGGAAATTAATGTAAGCTCTCCCGTATGTGCTAAACCATTTTGCATATCAAGGCACATATTGAGGGGGAGCGAATTGACAAAAAGGATTTGGCATGCATCTTATGTGAGCAAGGCTCAGACTTCACCAATGAATTGACGAAACTTGAATTGCCATCAATCGAAAGGATACGTCTTGGCCGGGTAATAATTTCAAGCTGGTCTAACCAGTGATGTAAGCGTGTCTCGAAAAAGATGTATCTGAGTAGAGTGTACCGTTTCGAGAAACTTTCTGTGGACTTGACCAGGCCGGGTAATAATTTCAAGCTAGTCTAACTAGTGATGTAAGCGTGTCTCGAATCGGTCATGTTCACTGAAAGTTGATCAATTCTAAAAGTACGAGCTTTACCTAACATGTGCAAATTTATAAAACTATCACTCGAGCACATGTTGAGGGGGAGCATTTGAAAAATATAAAACTCTCAAGTGGTTGCAAAAATGTGTTTCGTAATCATGAACACTTTGAGAGATTTTTTCAAAGATTTGGTTTGGCAATTGTGGAAGAACACCAAAGACCGACCATTGTATTTCATATAATGGAGTTATAAGGATGGTAAGGTTAAGTACAAGTTCCCACGATCCCGCCAGAGCCGGAGGGATCTACCCAGGGACAATCCACTAGTTAGTGTAGAAGTCCTTAGGTATGATTAAAAAGGAGAAAAGTGAATGAGGGAATAGTGCCGACTGAGATGGAGCTAACACTGGAACAAACCCAACAAGGTGTTAGTTATGAAGTCTCGATAAGCACTGAAGGGGTTGAAGAATGAAAAAGAATTGTAAAGAGAAAGGGTGAAAAGAAATAGCCCTCCTTACAACTTAGGGGAGAAACCGGGTCAATACATATGCTGTCAGAACCACTTAGTTGATTGCTGGCATTGAAGACAAAGTATCATGGACCCAGTGATACGCTGCACAACCCTCCCTAGCCACTCAAGGTCCCTCAAAGGACTCTTGTTTCAATTGTCACGGAGTTCAATACATTTCTATCGTCTCTCTCACTCCGAGTTAGATGATATTGAAAAGGTGGCAGTTATCTCCAGCCTCCGCTCACTAAATCAAAACGCACTTTCGAGTCTAGAGCCACGAGATGCATAAAAAGATCTCATAGGAACACGAATTATTTCTACACTGGGTGTTCAACATTAAGGACACCAGTTGTAAACTTATGAGTCCTACGCAGATCTTAGCAATCTGCCAGAACATTTATGAGAGAATTTACAAATGTAATTCTCAATGATTGAATGGAAATTCCTGCCAGGGTCAACATCAAGCAGCCCTGAAAGCAGGTCACTTCGGTAATTCTTTATGGATTACGCTTAGTGGTCACGGCGGTTTCCAACGGTCTACAGTCGTGGAGTGATCTCCAGCGACTCACCTAATCGTTGATGTGCTACGGTTCGATCTTAAAAAGCCCCCTGTGGGTTTTTGATTAGGAACGGTCTTGGTAAGGATTAGAGAGAGTTTTCACACTATGCTGTTAACAATCTCGAAGTCCGAACCTGTAAGTACCGGACGTTTTATTGCTAACTGTCGTATGCAGGAACATCTGGCGGTTGAAGCTGATTGCTGTTGCAGCTGTTTGCGGTTTTAGCTGATTGAGGTTGCAGCTGAATGCGGTTGTAGCTGGTTGCAGAAAAGATGCCAATCCATCACCACATGCTCACACCACATCATCATCAAAGAAGTCATGATCAACCTAAAAGACCTTTAACACAGCTTCTGCTAACTCTGATGCTGAAGATCATGACACCATATCGTGTGAGCATGTCGGCTCTAAGTATATTTCATCACATGGAGACCTACTACTGAAAGATGACTTGGAGACTCAAGTGGGATGATACTTTCAAAGATTACTCAAAGTTCATCCAAGACAAAAGAGGAGTCATCTTAAGATCACTGATGTTTGCACAACAATCTATGACATTGAAGATTCAATGATTACGAGCTATGATGTCAAGATCCAAGGAAGAAGTACTGAATTTCAGAACATTACTTCTGGGGTGACCTCCCTTAGGGGGAGATTGTTAGGAATATGAATATTCAGCTGAAGACTCGGTCACCTCGAGTAATTATTAGTACATCATAGCTCATAGGATTATCAGTAATATTATTAGTAGCTTAGTTATTATTAGTATTGCGGAGTGGGTCGGGTCTTTACCCTCTGTCAGCTCACTCTACAGCCCGCTAGGGGCATAATATATTGTAAGTATAAATACCCCTTCCCACACATGGGAAGGGTTGGAACTTCACATTATCTTAAGCTAATACACACATTGTTTCTCTCTCTAGAAGTTCCCATCACTTTCTCTCTCTAGCTTCTTGTTCAATCGATCCATAACTAAGCCTCAAACTAGTGTTTCTTGCATTGTGAATACCCTACAGAACATACCAATTAAGCATCATGAGAAATTATTCAAAGGGTACATGCCACCCTTGGGGCTAAATTCCTGCCAACACGGCAGTCTTCAAGCATCTTTTGAGGACATTGGATCCTCTTGATGTGGTGCAGACGGAGGTTTAACAGATGCAGTCTTCTTGGTTGGAGACGGAGGCTGAATTTTTCGAGGCTTCTTTGACAGGAGATCTTCTATTGGTGCTGAGGGATCCTTGGTTGCTTCAGTGAGGAAAGGGTACTCCGCTGAAGTGTACGCATTGCCAGCATCATTATACTCTTGCTCAGACGTTGGGCGGTAGTAAGGTACCTCCGACAAGACCACAGGCTTCTTGGTCTCGGCAATTTCTTCCAACGTCGTGCACTTTCCATAAAAAATGGCCGCGTTCACCAGCTTCCCAACTATCTCCCCCACCTCATCATTGTGGTATAACTCCATTGCTACATAGGGAACAACCTTTGAGACCACCTCAGCTCTGTCCTTCTTCAAGCTCTTGCATTGGAGTTTTAGTCCATCTATCTCCTCACGAAGCTTAATCTCCTGCTCACCCAACCTAGCCCTTTCGACTTCGAGACCTGCATATTTAGACTCAAGTGTAGTAACTTGTGCTTTATAACCAGACACCTTAGCCTCCTCCATCCTCAATCTGCCACATTCGGCTTGAGTTTCCCTCAATTGCCCTTCAAGACTATCGATTTTTGCTCGAAGGTCTTGGACAATAGGATTCTTCTTAAAATCCTCCATTGCTTCCTTACACTTGGCCTCCAGCTCAGCATACTCATAATCCCTATTCTTTTCTTTGGCTAAGATGACATCCATCTTCTCTCTCGCAGCCGCCACTGTCCGAACCAGGTCCCTTGTTCGAGAATTGAGATGATTGTCTAAGACAGCTTGTCTGGTATAGCTCTTGTCATGCAGGTTACAAAGCTCCTCCATGGACATGTTATCCAAAGTTCCTCTCCAACTGGCAGGAGTCACCTTTTCAACCAACTGGTGACACGCAAAGGCATTCGGAAGCTCCTTTGTGTTAGGCAGACCTGCGCAAGATAGGATAATCAACAATATGATGTAACAAGGATCATTAAGCATAGAAAATTTTCACTTACCATGGATATCATCATCGGGGATCTCTAGGGTGGAAGGCACAAAGGTCTTAGCATGGGAACCTTTTGGTTTCACCGTTCTTGTCGGAGGGGTTGGCAGGGCTAACTTCCTCTTCAAAGAAGCTTTCACAGATTTAGCACTTGTTCCTTTCCTATTATTCATCCTGTCAGAAATACCGAAAGACCCTACGATTGTCACCTGATCACCCTCGGAGAGGGGATCATCAGAATCTGCTACATTCTCCACAAGTTGTGTAACACCCCCATTTTTAAAGAGTTTAACAGCGGAAGACTTAGTAGGGGTATTACCGAACGGATCACAATTATAATCATAGAAAACGACCCAAAAGAGATGTTCAGTAAATCAATGTCATTTATTTAGAAATTCAAATACAAAAGGAAATTTCAATGTTTAATATTCCACAAAAGCTGATATAAAATGACAGAAATTTATTAGACACCAAATCCATCCGTTACATGCCCGCTCCAATGACTTCAATGCTCCTGTTAATTACCTGAGATACATGCTTAAAAGTCAACAAAATTGTTGAGTGAAATCATAGCGTTTATAATAATAATCATTTTTGAACACAAGTTATAATTGCATAAGGATACAATTATCATGAAAAATAGTTATTGCGATCAATATATATATATTGCACTAAGGCTCATGACACTCAAACCGTAACAGTACCGCACAAATGGTCAGAACTATCAAAATTAATGGCATGAGTTATGGCCCTCTATAGGATATTGCCAACTTCCTATTGGAATTCGAATAAAGTGTATCTGAACCTATCTAGCTAGCTACAAAGGCCATCTTCTAGACATCTAAGACAGGCGGTCAACCTTCACAGATCTGTTCACTATATTCGCGTCCACCTCAGTGGTTAATGGCTCATGATGGGAGGGACTTTAAATAAAGGCAATAATCGGTAACTTAGGCAATATTAGTCAGGTAAAGCATACAGAAAATACTTGCGTTCTGTTTTATAACATGTATCTCCCCACGTATTTGAAATCATTAAAAAGTTAAAGGTGGGAATATGAACTCACCTTGATTATAACTGGCAAAGGTGAAATATGAAATCAAATGTTTCTAAGGAAATGGATCCAACACAGGACCTGGATAATAATAAGGAAGTATGAGATTTTGACGGTTTTGGCCAAATACGAATAATGGTTGAAATGGTATCGAATGACGAAGTGGTTCGTGATGAGAGTGAATGATATGCTTTAAATGCTTAAAGTTCAAAATAATATTATATATTATATTATCTTGTTTTTATGTCATTTAAACCATAAATATCGTTTCCTCGAAATTGGTTTAAATAAATCGTTAAGTTAATCGTTAAAAACCGTTATATATAAATATAAACGTTATATAATAAATATTGAACGTAATGAAATATAATGCACGTGAAATGAATGAGAAACGTAAAATATAAGATGGTAATGAAAATAAAGTAAAGTTACTGTTGATCCTTGAAATTATACAAAATTTACGTTTTTAACCCTAACAGTGTAACATTTGCACCGTTAGTCCTTTAATTATATTTTTAGTCCAAAAGTTCCCTAAAATGACATATTAAATCATAAGGTTACTATTTCAACAATATATATCCCCAAGTTACTGAAATTACAATTTATACCCTATTTTTACCGAATTGGCAGTTTTGGTCCTTGAGGTTGAAAACATTTTCAAATTTAGTCCTTTTTGTACCAAATGATTAGGAAAAAGTATCCGAGAGTTTTGTAAGTTTATTAAAGCTTATTGGACTGCTTTTTCACTGCTTATTACTCGTATAGCTTATTTTTGTGTTTAATGGGCTTTTAAGGCTCGTAATTAAGGCCCGTTAAGGTTTTAAGAAGCGTGGGCTGTTAGGCGTAAATGGGATTAATCTTGGGCTTGCTTTTGGTTTATAAAAACATTACAAATGAGCTTTAAGGGACTGCTTATTTAAATAAGCCGAAAACAGCTTAACGGGCTTATAGGCCCAACGTTATTTTATAAAAGGTTTTAAGAACTTGCGACTTGCGTTTGATTTGGATTAATTCGAACGGGTTTAGGGGCTTGTGGGGGAAATCACCAAACTAGTTTTTGGTTAATAAGCTAGTGAAGAATCGAGTGGGTCAATAAAAATGTTAAGTCGCGTTTTAGAATCTGGTTTTATGACTTCATTTCTAAGCGAGTATAATACGAGAAATAAACAATAAAAATGATATGTATTATGAGTTGCGATATTAGAAATAAATAAAATGAGTTCGTATTGAAATGAATAAAACGTGCAATGTGATACGAATGTATAAATAACGAAGGGCCAAATATAGACATGGCCCGGTCTAGTAAAGTGTTGGGCTTTTGAGGACCCAAAAAAGTCGCTTTCCAAAAATGGCCCAAGCAAAAGTCGCTTAAAACGTGGGAGTGAGATGTGGCTGGAATTAAGCGACTTTTGTGAATTAAGCGACTTTTTTGTGAATTGAGCGACTTTTTATTTCATTCTACTGCTGAGCTTAATGATACTACTGCTAGTGTATTTCATTCTACTACTGGGCTTAATAGAAAAGTCGCTTAATTCGCAAAAAGTCGCTTAATTTCAGCCACATGTCACTCCCACGTTTTAAGCGACTTTTGCTTAGGCCATTTTTGGAAAGCGACTTTTTTGGGTCCTCAAAAGCCCAACACTTTACTAGACCGGGCTATTTGTAGAATTGCCCCAAAAATGAAATCCTAGCCTTCCATATAAGAGACAACGTATATACGAAATGTAAATATTTAAACAAAAATGCAAATGAAAGAAATGAAATGAAATATATATATATATATATATATATATATATACGTTGGAAAGAAAAGAATGGAAACAATGAATGAAATGTAAAAGAACTCGAATGGAAATGGTTTAGGAAGAGTGTAGGAGTGCTTACAATGTCAAAAAATGGGTTACACGTTCGTATTAATCAACAAGGTTCTCGAATGAGGTTTATACGTTTAAATATGAACTCGAATGGTAGGAGATTGAGTGTAACTTGCTTTGAACTGATTTGCAGAAGGTTTTTAGGATGTTTGAGAGTGTGTGTGAGAGCGTAAGACAAATGGAAATGTTATACGTATGGTTGGATCGAATGTGCATGCATGGAACTCGTTTTATAGTTTTGCAAGTTGCTCAAGTTGATGGGGAATCGAATATGGCAGGGATTTGTGATGAGATAAGGAATATATCCTGCAACTAGGGTCTTAGGAGAGGGCTTAGAGTCATGGGCAAGTATAGAAACCCGATTAGAAAATGTGTATGTGTATTTTGTATTCGTACGTTTATATGTAAAGGTCCAAACATGATTTTAACATGTGATATGTTGAGTTAAAGTGAGAAAATGAGTTTACAAACTTAAAACATGCATTAGGAAGTCATAGTATCGAGTGGAAATCGTTTTAAATCAAAATGGATCAAAAATGAAATTGTTATACGGTTTAGGAAATGTGGCGTGGTACGTTCATTTTGGACTTCGTTTGGCTATCAAACAATTAAAATGGGAAGTAATATTCGACCTACTAATAGATTGAAGTATAGAGAATTGAATGAGACCAAAATTTATATATCATGTGTGTCGAATTTAGAAATGAAAAAGGCAAAGCTCATGGCTTCTAGTCGATAGAAACAAGAAAGAAAATAATTTAAACTTTATGGATTGGGCCTAATGAATAGTAATACACTGAATTTTTGGGCTTAGGAATAGTAATAGGGTCCATTAGGTTTATATTGAGTGTGTTGGGTTATCCGTGGTCCGTGTGTGAGCTCGTTCCAATGTTTTCAGAATTAACGTAACGTAATAAACAAAATTTTAAATTTTGCTCATAAAAATGGTTAACTCAACTGTAACTGATAATTTATACTTGATTAACGTTTACAAATCGCTGGTTAATTTTACAGGTTGCTACAGTACCCACCAGTCAGAAAAAATTCCGTCCCGGAATTAAAATCTAAAGTAGCGTCTAGGTTTGCCTATGGAATAAATGTGGATATTTATTGCGCATTTGATCTTCACGTTCCCATGTATACTTTGGTCCTCGTTTAGAGTTCCATCTAACCTTGACAATGGGAATACGACTTTGCTTAAGTTGTTTCACTTCTCTATCTAATATCTCTACAGGTTCTTCTATGAACACAAGTTTGTCATCTAATCTAATTTCCTTCAGTGGGATGACAAGCGTTTCATCTGACAAACATTTCTTAAGTTGTGAAACTTGAAATGTAGGGTGTACCCTGCTGAGTTCTTATGGGAGTTCTAGTTTATAAGCAACTGGACCAATCCTTTCAAGAATCTTAAATGGTCCAATGTATCTGGGGTTCAACTTTCCACACGTTCCAAAGCGTATCATCCCTTTCCATGGGGAAACTTTTAACATAACCCTGTCACCGACTTGAAATTCTAGGGGTTTTTGTCTTATGTCAGCGTAACTCTTCTGTCTGTCACGGACGGCCTGAAGTCATTGTCGGATCTTGAAAATCTTCTCTGTCGTCTCGTGGATTAGTTCTAGTCCTGTGAGCTGTACGTCACCAACTTCTGTCCAACAAACAGGCGATCTGCACTTTCTACCATAAAGTGCTTCAAAGGGAGCCGCCTTGATGTTGGCATGGTAACTGTTATTGTAGGAGAATTCAGCCAATGGTAAGTGTTTATCCCAACCTTTTTCGAAATCTATCACACATGCCCTGAGCATGTCTTCCAAGGTTAGAATTGTTCTTTCACGTTGACCATCAGTCTGAGGGTGGTAAGCGGTGCTCTTATCTAGTCGCGTACTGAGAGCTTTCTGTAGCGATTTCCAAAATCTAGAGGTAAATCGACTATCTTTGTCGGATATGATAGAGATTGGGACTCCATGTCGAATTATGATTCCTTTCAGATACAACTGAGCGAGTGTGCTCATCTCGTCAGTTTCCTTGATCGGTAAGAAATGTGCAGACTTTGTGAGTCGATCGATGATAACCCAAACGGTATCTAAACTAGTAGACATCCTTGGCAACTTGGTAATGAAATCCATAGTAATTCTCTCCCATTTCCACATTGGTAGTTCAGGTTGTACAAGTAGTCCTGACGGTTTTTGACTCTCTGCCTTGACTCTCGAAAGAGTCAAACACTTTCCAACATACTCTGCTATGTCGGCTTTCATGTTTGGCCACCAATAGACCTTCTTAAGATCCTGATACATCTTATCAGAACCAGGGTGGATTGAGTACTTGGACTTATGTGATTCATGCATGATGATATCACGAATACCTCCGTAAAGAGGAACCCAGCTTCTGTCTTTGAAGCACAACATTCCGTTTGACCTTTTTACGAAACCATTTTCACTCTCTGGCATTTCGTAAATCTTCTCATGGGGTCGGTTTTCTTCTTGGAGGGCTTCTTCTTGGGCTAGGAGAATCTACGATGGAAGTGGTGAACAAATGGTCATTCCCAGATATCGGACTCTGAGAGGTTTGATCCGTTCTTTCCTACTTAATGCGTCTGCTACGACATTCGCTTTTCCTGGATGGTAGCGAATTTGACAGTCGTAGTCATTGAGTAGTTCCAACCATCTGCGCTGTCTCATATTCAACTCCTTCTGATCTAGTATGTGCTGAAGACTTATGTGATCGGTGAAAACCGTACACTTTGTACCATATAAGTAATGTCTCTACATTTTAAGAACAAATACTACTGCTCCTAATTCCAGATCATGAGTGGTATAAATCTCTCCTCATTCTTCTTAAGCTGTATAGAAGCATACGCTATCACTTTGCTCCGTTGCATCAATATTGTACCTAAACCATGATGCGACGCATCACAATACACTACGAAGTCTTCGCTTCCTTCGGGAAGTGCTATGATGGGTGTTTCACAAAGCTTTTGCTTTAAGAGTTGAAAATCCAATTCCTGTTTTTCTTCCCAGATATACTTCTTGTTCTTTTGGGTTAACTCTGTTAAAGGCTTAGCAATCTTGGAAAAATCTCCGATGAATCTCCTATAGTAACCAGCGAGACCTAAAAATTGACGAATCTCGGTTGGGTTTGTGGGAGATGCCCAACCCTTAACCACTTCAATCTTGGCAGGGTCTACATGGATACCTTGACTATTGATGATATGACCAAGAAATTGTACTGCTGGGAATCACACTTAGAGAATTTGGCGTACAACTTTTCTGTTTTGAGCAACTCCAATATGGTTCTCAGGTGCTCAGCATGTTCTTCTTCACTACATGAATAGATTAAGATGTCATCGATAAACACAATCACGAATTTGTCCAAGTATGGTTTACATACCCGGTTCATCAAATCCATTAATACAGCAGGCGCATTGGTAAGACCAAATGGCATTACTTGGAATTCATAATGACCGTATCGTGTTCGAAAAGCTGTTTTGGGAATATCTTCTTCCCTGACTCTCAGCTGATGATAACCTGATCTCAGATCAATCTTTGAATAGACGCTCGATCCTTGCAGCTGGTCAAACAAATCATCAATCCTAGGTAATGGATACCTATTCTTGACGGTAAGTTTGTTCAATTCTCTGTAGTCAATACACATTCGGAAAGTCCCGTCCTTCTTTTTGACAAATAAGACCGGGGCTCCCCAAGGTGATGAACTTGGTCGGATAAATCCTTTATCTGACAGTTCCTTCAACTGCTCGGACAACTCCTTCATTTCAGATGGTGCTAACCGATAAGGTGCTTTTGCAACAGGTGCCGCTCCAGGCACTAAGTCAATCTGAAATTCTACTTGTCGAATTGGTGGAATACCGGGCAAATCTTCCGAAAATACTTCAGGAAAGTCCTTGACGACTGGCACTTCCTCGAGTCGCCTTTCCTTTGGTTCTTTCTCCGTCACTTAAACCATAAACACATGACATCCCTTGTTCATGTATTTCACCGTCTTGATGTATGAGATGATGTTGAGTCGGGTTTTGCTGTGATCGCCACGAACAATAAGGGTTTCACCGTTGAGCGGGATTTGGACAACCTTCTTGTCACAAATGATCCTGGCATGATGCTTGGATAACCAATCCATGCCAACGATAATGTCAAAACTACCTAGTTGGATGGGCATGAGGTCGATGGAAAAAGGTTTGTCGAGTAAAGTTAGGGTGCATCCTTGGATTATCTTATTGGTGCCTATGAGGTTTTCGTTAGCTATTTCTATTTCATAAGTGGTGTCTAGTTCTACTGAGGCAATATTAAGCAATGAAGCAAACGAAGTAGAAACAAAACTCTTATCAGCTCCAGAATCAAATAATACTCTAGCATTATGTTGATTTAATAAGAATGTACCCGTGACAACGCCGGGATCCGTTGGCGCATTCCCATCACCAATTACATATGTTCTCCCTCGAGCAACGTTGTTCTGGGTTGCGTTCTGCTTTGGGCATTGGTTCCTGTAATGCCCATTTTCTCCACATCCGTGGCATACTACTGTTACTGGCTGCAGGTTTGCACCAGTGGCTCTGCATTCATTTGTTCTATGGCCCACTTGGCGGCACTTTCTGCATCTGGACGGACAAATCCCAGTGTGGTTTAGTCTACACTTGTTACCCTGAGGTTGCGTTTCGGCATACCCTCTTCCTTCATTGGGTGCTGCCACATAAGCCCTGGCGGCTTCTTGTCTATGGTTCTGCTGATGGTGGTGGTTGTTGCAGTTTTGATGATAATTACGGTTACAGTTGTTGTTGTTGTTGTGGTTCCTGTTGTAGTTGTAGTTGGTGGTTCCACGATCATCTAGCCTCCGCTTGTGATCGTTGCTTCCGGAGGTAGAACTTCGTTTGATTTCTCGTTCCAAAAATTTCTGAGCTATGGAGATAGCTTCTTCTAAAGTTGCTGGTTTTGATGCGGTAACATTCCCCTAAATGCTGGGAGGTAATCCATCTACATATCTCTCCAGTGAATTTTCAACGTCTGGCACCATTGTCGGATATAAAACTGATAGTTCCTGGAACCATCTGTTGTAGGTCTTGATGTCGTTCCCTCTCATAGTCAATCGATGGAATTCCACCTTTAGCTTCCTCACTTCCGTACGCGGACAATACTTCTTAAGCATCTTTGTCTTCAATTCTGCCCAGGAAAGTCGGTACGCTTCTTCCATTCCCATAGTCTGGGCGGTTGCGTTCCACCAGGACAAGGCGTCCTCCTGTAAGGTTCCTGTGGCAAAAGTGAGTTTGCTGCTCTCTTGACAATTGCTCCTCATGAACACTATATCTGTACGCTCAAACCATTGAGCCAACTCGGTCACTCCCTCTGTCCCTTTGAAATAAGCTGGCTTGCAACTTATCTAGTCCATAAAGGTACATTTGCGAGACGCGGATGCCTTGCTCTCAGCGGTGGACCGGTTGTTGTTGTTGCTCGAGCGGGCTATGGTAGCCGCTTGAGTCTCCAAAGCTGCTACGATACCATCATCTATCATTCTCTGGATAGCTTCAGGGGTCAAAGCGGTTGCTGGAGTAGCAGTTTCGTTTCTTCTGCGAGCCATAAGTCTATTAATGACACAAGAAAACACAAATTTAGAATCCACATAATGACTGTCAAATCATAACCAACTGAGAATCATAAAATCACAACATGTGTGGGTACTATCGTAAATAAATGATTGACTCTTGGTATAGGATTGCTAAGGAACATATTGATTCATCTACAAAAGCAACTTTCTCTACATTCATCAATTTTCTTTTGATATACTCATTGTTATAATTTTTGTAATTACACCTCTGCTGTAATACTCGAAGAATCATAACATTACGACCTGTCTGATCACAATTCACATGGATACCATAGTAGCATAGATCAACATCGATATATAGTAAATCATAACTAGCAACATATATTAATAACTTGAATCGATTTTTTAACAAAACAGAATGATCACAAGGTCTTTTATTAATACAATATGCAGTAGACTAAGATGTCTCAAACCATACAGATGTTATACTATGCCTAACTACTGGAGGTCTCATCCATGGGTCCTGTGAGTTCTGAAATCTGATTCAGTAGTCTCTGTATCTCGGTTTGATGCTGGATCTGCATATCTTCCACAAGTCTCATGAGTATATTGATCTGTTCCTCATGACGTTCAAAATGAGTCATGATGGTGGATGGGGTAGGTGTGCGTTCAGCTGCTGTCCTGGAGCTTTCTCCCGTCTCGAAAACTCGGGTTGGAGGGGGTGATGATGTATATTGATGTTCAGGAGATGATGGTGGCGTTATCCTAATCATATCTAGAGGTGAAGTAGGGGATAGGGGTGATGGCGGTATAATTGGAACTATGGGTAATCGTACTCTCTTACGAGGTGTATTCAATCTGATGGGACCATTGGGGTGGCTAAGAAATGGTTTCATGAATGGTTCGGGTTCGTAAGGTTCTAAGATTCTGACTCGTCTGCGCCGGGCTACTGGGGCAGGTGGGGGTATATGTAATGAGTTTTCTGAATCCTCTGCAGGTAGAAATTGCTGAGTCTGCATATACTGATCATTAGGAATTGGGGTATAAGTGGGACGATTCTCTAGACGATCTGATGAAAGGTATGCCCGTCTAGCTAAAACGTATGGGTCTTCAGATATGGGTGAGTCTGGGTTACCTAATACAACTAGTGGCATGGGTGGTGTAGCAACGACTTCTCCTTCTTCAAAGGGCTCCGTTTCGTCTGAGGCGATGTCTGACACTGTAGCAGGCGACGTGCTAGGGATTATAGGTGAGGTAATAGATGCTAAGGTATCTTCGGATTCCATGTCCGAGGATGAGGTACTAAGGTGAGATACTGCAGGAATGATACTGTAATAATCCCGTCATAGTAATTGTAAATAATTAATGACATCAAGTATATAAGGTAAATATGTAATAATCCTATTAAGCAATACTGTAAACATGATGTTATGAAATCTGCAGGCACGGAGGGCGTAACGTGGTATGGTGTAAAAGTTGATCCGGTTTGAAAATGTAGTTATAGTCCAATATTTTTAAAACCTTTTGTTTCTCTATAACTGTAGCTCTGATGCCAATCTGTAACACCCCCATTTTTAAAGAGTTTAACAGCGGAAAACTTAGTAGGGGTATTACCGAACGGATCACAGTTATAATCATAGAAAATGACCCAAAAGAGACGTTTAGTAAATCAATGTCATTTATTTAGAAATTCAAATACAAAAGGAAATTTCAATGTTTAATATTCCACAAAAGCTGATATAAGTTTGATATAAAATGACAGAAATTTATTAGACACCAAATCCATCCGTTACATGCCCGCTCCAATGCCTTCAATGCTCCTGTTAATTACCTGAGATACATGCTTAAAAGTCAACAAAATTGTTGAGTGAAATCATAACGTTTATAATAATAATCATTTTTGAACACAAGTTATAATTGCATAAGGATACAATTATCATGAAAAAGAGTTATTGCGATCAATATATATATTGCACTAAGCCTCATGATACTCAAACCTTAACAGTACCGCACAGACGGTCAGAACAATCCAAATTAATGGCATGAGTTATGGCCCTCTATAGGATATTGCCAACTTCCTATTGGAATTCAAATAAAGTGTATCTGAACCTATCTAGCTAGCTACAAAGGCCATCTTCTAGATATTTCAGACAGGCGGTCAGCCTTCACAGATCTGTTCACTATATTCGCGTCCACCTCAGTGGTTAATGGCTCATGATGGGAGGGACTTTAAATAAAGGCAATAATTGGTGACTTAGGAAATATTGGTCTGGTAAAGCATATAAAAAATACTTTCGTTCATTTTTATAACATGTATCTCCCCACGTATTTGAAATCATTAAAAAGTTAAAGGTGGGACTATGAACTCACCTTGATTATAACTGGCAAAGGTGAAATATGAAATCAAATGTTTCTAAGAAAATGGATCCAACACAGGACCTGGATAATAATAAGGAAGTCTGAGATTTTGACGGTTTTGGCTAAATACGAATAATGGTTGAAATGGTATCGAATGACGAAGTGGTTCGTGATGAGAGTGAATGATATGCTTAAAATGCTTAAAGTTTAAAATAATATTATATATTATATTATCTTGTTTTTATGTCATTTAAACCATAAATATCGTTTCCTCGAAATTGGTTTAAATAAATCGTTAAGTTAATCGTTAAAAACCATTATATATAAATATAAACGTTATATAATAAATATTGAACGTAATGAAATATAATGCACGTGAAACGAATGAGAAACATAAAATATAAAATGGTAATGAAAATAAAGTAAAGTTACTGTTGATCCTTGAAATTATACAAAATTTACATTTTTAACCCTAACGGTGTAACATTTGCACCGTTAGTCCTTTAATTATATTTTTAGTCCAAAAGTTCCCCAAAATGACATATTAAATCATAAGGTTACTGTTTCAACAATATATATCCCCAAGTTACTGAAATTTCAATTTATACCCTGTTTTTACCGAATTGGCAGTTTTGGTCCTTGAGGTTGAAAACATTTGCAAATTTAGTCCTTTTTGTACCAAATGATTTGGAAAACGTATCCGAGAGTTTTGTAAGTTTATTAAAGCTTATTGGACTACTTTTTAGCTGATTATTACCCGTATAGCTTATTTTTGTGTTTAATGGGCTTTTAAGGCTCGTAATTAAGGCCCATTAAGGTTTTAAGAAGCGTGGGCTTTTAGGCATAAATGGGCTTAATCTTGGGCTGTAAAAACATTACAAATGAGCTTTAAAGGACTGCTTATTTAAATAAGCCAAAAAAATAGCTTAATGGGCTTATAGGCCCAACGTTAATTTATAAAAGGTTTTAAGAACTTGCGACTTGCGTTTGATTTGGATTAATTCGAACGGGTTTAAGGGCTTGTGGGGGAAATCACCAAACTAGTTTTTGGTTAATAAGCTAGTGAAGAATGGAGTGGGTCAATAAAAATGTTAAGTCGCGTTTTAGAATCCGGTTTTATGACTTCATTTCTAAGCGAGTTTAATACGAGAAATAAACAATAAAAATGATATGTGTTATGAGTTGCGATATTAGAAATAAATGAAATGAGTTCTGTTGATACAAAAGTTGGGCGTTCCTTGATTCCGTACCAATTCGATCTTAATGCTTGAGACCTGCGCACTAAGAAAACAGAAAAACACCGTTAGGCTTATCGTGGGATTGTCTCTCACGATTATCCTCCGGCGTGAGAGTAAGTAATCGGTTTTAGGGTTTGTAGAAGAGTTAGGGTTTGTAGAAGAGTTAGGGTTTGTAAGTCGTACCTTTGTGAGGGTTGAGATGCCCTCTATATATGGACACGAAATCCTTATTGGTTTCGTGTTCCCCAATCTTCGGTCTATCCCGCGTAGGGCGGTTAGGCAATATATATCCCATAAATAGAAGATATATTATCGCAGCCATAAATAACGTTGGGTTTGGGCCATCGTAAGCCCAAACCGTTATCGCAATAGCCCATATCGTGACAGGCTAGAGTCCATTCGTGATGGACTTAAGTATGGGTCGGGTTCGTGACCCGAATACGGACTATACGTCATCATGTCCCCCCAGTCTAGTGTGCGCAATGCGTGATTGCGGATACTAGACTAACAACTTAAAAAAAATATATTCCTCAATGCGTAGCGGGGAAGCTTTAAGTATTTCCCGCCAAAAGTAGCGAGTTAACCTAGTCCAAGTATCTTCTTCGAAAATCGTGTGTGGTGGGTGAAAAAGTGCTTTACCTTTTGAGTTCCCAACCGTACGATTAGAGCAAGTGGGGTACACATGTCGTACATCCACGAATATGTGTACCCTATATAAAGTGAAGCCGTCATTTCTCTGTGGCTACCACAGTAAAAAAATCATTCTTCGCCATTGTTAAACCTTCAAGAAACAAATCAACAAAAGCGAAGATAGTAGCGCGTGCGCCGATAATAGGTATCATGGTTCTTCAATTATCTGAGATTAGTTCCGATATATCTGAGGATGAACTTCGTCAGTTCACCTCAGACTATTATATCCCTCTCGCATTGCATCCGGTAGTTCCGGCCGCAAATGCATCAATAGCGAATTTCCCGCAAGGGAAGGTGGGGGTTTATACGCGCTTCTTCGAATTTGCGAACCAGCGTGTTCCCATTTCCCTGTTTTTGTGCGATATCTTAAACCATTATCGCTTGCACATCTCGCAACTGCACTGTATAGGTGCGGCAAAAGTTACCAATTTTGAGGTAAATTGTCGCCTATTGGCGATTGAACCCACAGTGCATCTATTCCGCGCGTTTTACCACACGTCGTGGTTGAACGGGTGGGTCACTTTTGCTAAGCGCGCGGGGTCTCTGCAGTGTTATGCAAAGAAATTAGACGCACTAAGGGTATGGAGGGAAAAAATTTTCTGGATTGATAGTGCATTTTTTCCTTGGGTATTTGAGTTCTATACTCAAGAATCGTTGCCAAGAGATGAGCGCCCAGACCCCGGATTGTATAATGTGGCGGATGCGGAGACGATAAACACCAATCGCATACCTATTGAACCGTATCCAGAAGACTTTCTGGTGCACATGGGCATCAGTCGCAACTACTTTGGTAGTCCGGAAGAGGTGCCAACATTCTTGGATGAACACAGCCGGGGTGGGTGCTTGTCTCTTCCTTCCTCTTCACTTAGTAGTTGTAAGCATTCTTCCCTTTGTAAATTTACTAACGCATTTGCTATTTGTTTGTTGCTTTGTTGCGCAGAGATGGACTTGTTTGATGTTGTTCGCTTGGCGAAGCCCACAAAGGTGATCGTAGGGGTGCGCCCTTTGAGAGATGGGGAGCAGCCATTGCTTCAGGCTACTGCAGGGCGCACAATGGTGATTGCGCAGGAGGAGACAGAGGAGACAGAGGAAATGGGGGAGGTCCCCGCAGGTGTCACTATGGCAACCCCTCTGCGTAGCTTTCCGTCTGCTGGGTCACAGATCCCTGTTGAGTTGTTGCATGTGGACTCGTCGGAGAGTGCCATGGATGAGTCTGGAGAGGAAGGTTTGCTGCGGAAACGCAAGAGGTCGTTGGGTGATGATGGCGCAGGGACATCAAGTAAGCGCCCTGCTTTTTCTGTCGAGCAACCAGCCGAAGAGGATGCGTCATCGCATAAAACTTCGCCCCCCACGTAAGCATTTGTGTCTTTAGATAGTCCTTTATTTCGCTATTAGTATTATAGAGTAACTTTGTTGTTTGCGTGTAGGGCTGAGACTGCTGTTGATGATGATGCGCATGTGGAGAGTTCGCCCCCCAAGACTGATGTTGGTGATTTTGGGCCTAAGAGTCCAGTAGATGAGGAAAAATCTGCTGGAGATGCGCCAAGAAGTAGCCTTCTTGAGGAGTTGGCGTTGTCAGCTGCGCACCAGGCTTCATTGGTTGCGCGGTTACAGGCTGAGTATGCTGGTGAGAGCAGCCTGGTTGCCCAGAGGGATAAGGAAATTGAGCTTCTAAAGGCGCAGTTGGCTGAGGTGCAGGCTGAGTTGAGAACATCCGCTATGTATGACCAGAAGGTTGCTGATGAGAAGATGTTGCTCATGGCTGATCTGGCTAAAGAGCGCACTGGATCAAAAGAGTATAAGGCCTCCTGCCTTTGGGCCATGAGGTATATGGAGCTGAACAAGGGAAAGCTCATGTCTGATTTGGATGAATTCCGCAAGGCTGTGGAGAGCTTGCTGGAGAATCAGGAGGGCAAACTGCGCAAACTCAGCAGTGAGTATGATGAGGAGTTATATCCTCATTTGGTGTCGACTATAGCTGAGCGCAGGTGGCTTATCAGCCATGGTTTGCGTCTGACCGCCATGTCCACGCTGGAGTCTCGAGAGGTTAAGGAGTCCTTCGGGAATGTGGTTCAATGTGCCCTAGCGCGTGGTAAGGCGGAAGCGGTAGAGGAACTATGCGCGTCCAAGGTTTTGGCGATGTCTCCCTCAGAAGTGCCTGGTTATAATGAGAATGCTTATGGCGAGCTTGTTTCTGCTATGGAGAAGTTAAAACTTTTTTAGCTTCCTCATATAGCGCAGCTGGAGCGTGACCAGGACTTCCCTATTAGTGTGATTATGGAGGGTTTGACCTTGGCTAGACATTCATCCGAGGATGCTGAGGAGCAGCTTGATTATTTTTTGAAGCCGGATGTGTCGCAGCTACAGGTGCCCATTTTCGCTCGCCCTCGTGACATCCTAAACCCTTTTGCTCTTGAGAAAGAAATTCCATTGAAGACATCCTTGGAAGCTCATGAGATGCGACTTGCCAAGAAGAGGGGTCAGAAGGGGAAGGCTATCCTGTGTGGTCTTGGCATAGCCCACATTCCTAGATCTGATGGGGTGCCTGTTAGCGTACCAACAGTAGCGCCCAAGGATGCTGAGTTGTTGCAGATGCTTACAGATGCTGGTCGTGCGGCGCACCAGGCAGGTAGCTCAGGGCTAAGGCGTACTCGTAGCATGTCTTGGTAGTCTATGTGTAGTGGTCTTTTGTTATATGTCCACGTTTTCCTTGTACATATGCTTGTTGGATGTGTACTTTTTGATGAACTTGTTATAATGAAGCGTTGATTTTGAATAATACCATTGTATGCATATTATATCAAATTTGGCTATGGTTATAACGTTTGTACTTAGTGATTTTATCTTTGCATAAAAGATGTCTAAGGGTCAAATTGCTTGTATAAACATATTTGAAGAAGGTTTACAAGGATTCATAATCACTTATACTTATCTTGTATGAAATTTATGACATAGTCGTGTATGACATGGTTGTATATAACATGATTGTGTATGAAATTTACAAGTTGTTGTGTACCCATCGTGGGGTGCCCAAGTGTATGGATTGCAGCGTGCTACTAAGACCATACTAAGGAGTTAGTTGTCTTAACTCCTAATTTGTTAAACGCGCACAGTGTGCATTGATGTGTATCCGTCGTGGGGTACGCATGGAACTTACTCCAATGTCTTGAGAATAAGGTGTTTAACAAGGATGCGTGATCCGGTGTTGATGGGTTTGCAACCCTCTTACTCAACGAGTCATTTGTTAGGTTTACTCATCCTTTTACCATCGTGGGTTTTTAATTAGTGCATGCACGCCATGTAGGCAAAAGATAATATAATGAACAATATTGAGACATAAATTATATGTAAGCAATAAAGTAAAGTGTGTCACGGAGTTAGCTAGAAACCGCAACATTTTATTAATACTTGCAAGTTTTTGTAAAAAGATAAAAAAAACATTTGTCTAAATGAAACAAAGAATGTAAATACACGGATATTTATTTGGCACTTACTAAAGTGCGTGTGTGTCCATGCATTGGGTCGTAACCTTTCCTAAAGATAGCATCTCTTGAGATTGCAGATATTCCATGTGCGTTGTAGCTCACGGCCTTCCATGTCGCGCAGCTTGTACGCGCCTTGTCCTAGTGCTTCAATGACCTCATAGGGTCCTTCCCACTTTGGTCCAAGTTTACCTGTGTCTTCTGCGTGGCTTGCATCATTAGCGCGGTACACAAAGTCGCCAGGTCTGAATGAGGTGCTTCGAACTTTAGCATCGTAGTATCCCTTCATCTTTGACTTGGTTTTTGCCTCTCGTATGGCTGCGCGCTCGCGCCTTTCCTCCAGTAGGTCCAAATCTATCCGTCGTTCGTCGTCATTGGTCGCGATATTAACTTCCGCGGTGCGGATAGTTGGCATCCCAATTTCAGCTGGTATGACAGCTTCTGTCCCGTAGACAAGGGAAAAAGGAGTCTCTCCATTACTAACCTTGATTGTTGTGCGGTGCGCCCATAAGACATGTGCCAGTTCGTCCACCCATCTTCCTTTGTGTTTGTCCAGGCGCGCTTTAATCCCTTCGCCTAAACTGCGATTTGCGCGCTCAACTAAGCCATTGGTTTGTGGGTGTTTTACTGATGCGAAGTGTTGTGTGATATGTAACTCTGCGCACCAGTCTTTGAATGGGTTATCGCGGAATTGTTTTCCGTTGTCCGAAACAATCTCCCAGGTAATCCAAAGCGGCATACAATATTTTCCCAAACAAAGCGTTTTACTTGATTACCGGTGATCGTCGCTACTGCCTTTGCTTCAATCCATTTAGTGAAGTAGTCTATTGCAACGATAAGGAATTTAAGTCCTCCTACTGCGACAGGGAAGGGACCTGCGATGTCGATACCCCACTTATAGAATGGCCATGGAGAAGTGATAGGTGTTAGCTCTTGTTGTGGTCTGCGCGGGATGGGTCTATGAACTTGGCAGTCGTTGCATTTCTTTATCACATCGCGCGCATCACGGTGCATAGTAGGCCAATAGTATCCTGAGCGCAATGCTCGCGCTACGACGGACCGTGGTCCTGAATGCATACTGCATGAACCAGCGTGGATCTCTCGGAGTACGTAATCTGCCTGAAGAGGTCCAACACATCGAAGCCATGGTTGTAGGAATGAGCGTCGATATAGGATACCATCTCTAAGTTCGAACCTCTGCGCTGCGCGCCGTATCCGTCTAGTGTCCTTCTGCTCAGCGGGCAAGTTACCCTTGCTTATAAAGTCGATAATAGGAGTCATCCATGTAGGATTCTCTTCCTCTATTACCGTGGATATCTCCATCTCCGAGATGGATTTATTCTTTAGGATCTCCACTAAAACTTGTTTTGACAGGTGCGCGAAGCTGGTTGATGCGATCTTACTTAGCGCATCCGCTTTTTTATTCTCGCCTCTAGGAATTTGCTTAATTGTAAACCTGTCGAAGCCTTGTATTAGCGATTTGGTTTTGTCGAGGTATTGGACCATGTTATCCTCTTTAGCCACATACTCGCCCAACACATGGTTGGCTACCAATCGGGAGTCCACGTTTGCTTCTAGGTTACGTACACCCATTCGGTTTGCAATGTGTAATCCAGCGATTAGGGCTTCATATTCTGCCTCGTTGTTCGTGGCTGTGAATTCAAAACGCAGTGCGTAAGTGAATTCCATTCCTTCTGGATTAGTGAGGATAAGGCCAGCGCCCGATCCATCCACGCATGAAGATCCATCTGTGAACAAGACCCATGGTTCTTGTAATTCTACCTTGCTCGGTGGGGGAGTGTCATCGGTATCTGGTTTTTCGATGATGAAGTCTGCTAGTATTTGCCCTTTAACCGCAGTGCGTGGCCTGTAAGAGATGTTATACTCTCCTAATAGCACACTCTATTTTTGTAATCGGCCCGATGCGTCAGGTTTAGAGATAACTTGTTTGATAGGTTGGTCGGTAATTACTGCTATTGGGTGCGCTTGAAAGTATCTGCGCAGTCTTTTGGCAGCAAATACTAACACCAAAACCAACTTCTCCATTGAGCTGTAGTTAATCTCTGTCTTTTTGAGTGCTTTACTTACAAAATACACTGGTGTTTGCACAGAATTCCTATCCGTCAGTAGCACTGCGCTGATCGCTCCTTGGGTGGCGGATAAGTAGATGATTAACTCCTCCCCTGGTCGGGGTGCGACTAGCTTAGGGAGCGCTGCTATATGTTGCTTAAGCTTGGTGAAGGCTTCTTCCGATTCCGCAGTCCACCGGAAGTCTCCCTTTTTAGTGCACTTCTTGAGTGTTTTGAATAAAGGAAGTGACTTATCCGCTGATTTGGACAGGAATCTGTTCAAACCGGCTAGCTTTCCATTTAGAGATTGAACTTCTTTCAACGTGCGTGGTGAAGGAAGTTGGAGGACAGCGTCTGTCTTTTCTGGGCATGGCTTAATGCCATCTGGTTCTATCAGATATCCCAAGAACATTCCTTCTGTAGCACCGAAAGTGCACTTCTTGGGATTTAACTTCATGTTGATCGCCCGTAGCGTTCTAAATGTTTCTTCTATATCGCGCACCACTTCGTCCTCAGTATGGCTTTTTATGACAAGATCATCCACATAAACTTCTAAGTTGCGGCCCACTTGCTTTTCGAATGCATTATCTACCAATCGCTGGTAGGTGGCGCCCGCATTCTTCAGGCCAAAAGGCATCTTTGTGTAACAGTAGACCCCTTGGCTTGTGTGGAAAGCTGTTTTTTTTTCTCGTCTTCCTTGGCCATTTGGATTTGGTGGTACCCTTTTTATGCGTCCAAGAAACACTTAAAGGGATATCCACACAACGATTCCACTTTCCAGTCTATCTCTGGTAGTGGGTAGCAGTCCTGTGGACATGCTTTATTAAGGTCAGTGAAGTCCACACACATTTGCCAACTGCCATCGCTCTTTTTGACCATCACTGGGTTGGAGAGCCAATCGTGGTAATAGACTTCCCGCATGATGCCAGCGTCCACAAGTTTGTGTACTTCTTCTAGTATGGCTTTTGCGCGCTCTGGAGCCTGGCCGCGCTTTTTCTGCCTTATTGGTGAATATCCTTGTCGGATTTGTAACTTGTGTTCTGCTATCGATCGTGGTACGCCAGTCATGTGTTTTGGTTCCCAGGCAAAGATATCCAGATTCCTCTGTAAGAGTGCGCACACAGCTGCTCTGCCATTGTCAGACAGCGATCCTCCGATTGATACTTCTTGCTCTGGGTAATCAGGGTGAATTGCGACCTTCAAATTTGGAACTTTAGCTGCGCTCTGTTCTGGGACGTGCGTCGTCTTACATGTAATCGTGTTACATTCTTCTGGTGGCGCAGCGTTGTTGTAAATGGTGACAATGCCACCTTCTACTGGGAATTTGAGCATCCCATGCGCTGTGGATGGTACCGCGCGCAACGCTGAGATTCCTGACCTTCCAATGATGCCATTGTATGGCGAAGGGGATTTGATCACCATAAAGTTCATCCAAGCTGTCGTGGAGTGTTCCTTGTTACCGACAGCAACTAGTAAGCGCAGTTGCCCCATAGGCCATATCTTCTCTCCTGTAAAGCCAGTAAGTGGATTCGTGGCTGGACTTAACTGTCTTTGTATCTCAGGACGCAATCTCTTGAAGCAATGTTCATACATTATATCCGCTGATGCGCCCCCATCGACATACATGCGGTGGATGTCGTGACCCCCCGCATTTATTTCAATGGTAAGTGGTTCTGCCACTGCGTTGTCCGCAGTCAAGGTGGGGAAGGAGATTTCGCTTCCATGAGAGAATTTCTGGCTCACTTTTTGCCTAACCTTTCGCTGCCATGATTGTATCATGAAGATAGTATCAGCTTTTTCCTTAGGCGCTTCCTTCTTGCCTCCGGTTCTCTGCTTGTCTTTCCCCTCCTTAATATTTTTAACGAGGTGGTCCAACCTGCCTTCTTTCACTAGTTTCTCGATTAGTTGGCGTAATTGGACACACTCATTAGTGGTATGGCCCTTCTGCGCGTGATACTCACAGTATCCGTTCCCTACGCGCCGATCCTCAGGGGTGCGCATAGGTGGGGGTCTTGGAAAATTCGCACCTTCCGTCGCGAATATCTCCTTTGGAGTTTTTGTTAATGGGGTGTACTTGTCGTTTCCCCTTCCGCCCCCTTGGGTGCGATAACTTTTGTTACGATTGCCACTCTGGTCATTGGATTGTCTCCTTGACTCTTCTTGTGACCTATGGTTCGAGTAGCCTTTCTTACTATCCGCAGCGGCTGCTTCTCCTTGGACGAAGGACCTCGTGCGCTTCATGAGTTCGTCAAAGGTTAGGGGAACCTTATCGTTTAACTTTTTAATCAAATCTGGGTTATTGATTGCATTCATAAAACCTGATATTTTTAGTATCTCTGGGCACGCCTTGACTTGCATGCATTCGTCCTTAAAGCGTTCCATGAAAGCGCTTGTGGATTCCCCTTGTCGCTGTTTAACCCTAGCGAGTTCGACAGGGTTTTTGGCGCACTTCTTCCTTTGAGTAAAGTTTAAACGAAACGCCTTGCGCAACTCTTCAAACCCACCGATGCTTCTGCGTGGAAGCTTACTAAACCAGTTGCGCGCATTCCCTACTAATGTAGAGTTGAACATATGGCACCACACAGGTTGTGGCCAATTTTCGATAGTAGCTGCTGATTCGAAAATTTTTAGGTGATCATTAGGATCACCTGTCCCATCATATGTTTTAACGTTAGCAGGCATGCGCCTTTTCTTATTTTCCGAAAAATCGCTGATGCGCCTAGTAAACGCATCAACCTTTTGGCGACGCCAGGGAAGAGACATGTCTTCGTCTTCCAGGGAAGAGACATGTCTTCGTCTTCCGGCGTGAGAGTAAGTAATCGGTTTTAGGGTTTGTAGAAGAGTTAGGGTTTGTAGAAGAGTTAGGGTTTGTAAGTCGTACCTTTGTGAGGGTTGAGATGCCCTCTATATATGGACACGAAATCCTTATTGGTTTCGTGTTCCCCAATCTTCGGTCTATCCCGCGTAGGGCAGTTAGGCAATATATATCCCATAAATAGAAGATATATTATCGCAGCCATAAATAACGTTGGGTTTGGGCCATCGTAAGCCCAAACCGTTATCGCAATAGCCCATATCGTGACGGGCTAGAGTCCATTCGTGATGGACTTAAGTATGGGTCGGGTTCGTGACCCGAATACGGACTATACGTCATCAAGTTCGTATTGAAATGAATAAAACGTGCAATGTGATACGAATGTATAAAAAATGAAATCCTAGCCTTCTATATAGGAGGCAACGTATATACAAAATGTAAATATTTAAACGAAAACGCAAATATATATATATATATATATATATATATATATATATATATATATATACACACGTTCGAAAGAAAAGAATGGAAACAATGCATGAAATGTAAAAGAACTCGAATGGAAATGGTTTAGGAAGAGTGTAGGAGTGCTTACAATGTCAAGAAATGGGTTACACGTTCGTATTGATCAACAAGGTTCTCGAATGAGGTTTATACGTTTAAATATGAACTCAAATGGTAGGAGATTGAGTGTGGCTTGCTTCGAACTGATTTGAAGAAGGTTTTTAGGATGTTTGAGAGTGTGTGTGAGTGCGTAAGACAAATGGAAATGTTATACGTATGGTTGGATCAAATGTGCATGCATGGAACTCGTTTTATGGTTTTGCAAGTTGCTCAAGTTGATGGGGAATCGAATATGGCAGGGATTTGTGATGAGATAAGGAATATATCCTGCAACTAGGGTCTTAGGAGGGGGCTTAGAGTCATGGGGAAGTATAGAAACCCGATTAGAAAATATGTATGTGTATTTTGTATTCGTATGTTTATATGTAAAGGTCCAAACATGATTTTAACGTGTGATATGTTGAGTTAAAGTGAGAAAATGAGTTTACAAACTTAAAACATGCATTAGGAAGTCATAGTATCTAGTGGAAATCGTTTTAAATCAAAATGGATCAAAAATGAAATTGTTATACGGTTTAGGAAATGTGGCGAGTTACGTTCACTTTGGACTTCGTTTGGCTATTAAACGATTAAAATGGGAATTAATATTCGACCTACTAATAGATTGAAGTATAGAGAATTGAGTGAGACCAAAATTTATATATCATGTGTATCGAATTTGGAAATAAAAGGGGCAAAGCTCATGGCTTCTAGTCGACAGAAACAAGAACGAGAATAATTTAAACTTTGTGGATTGGGCCTAATGAATAGTAATAGGCTGAATTTTTTGGCTTAGGAATAGTAATAGGGTCCATTGGGTTTATATTGAGTGTGTTGGGTTATCCGTGGTCCGTGTGTGAGCTCGTTCCAATGTTTTGAGAATTAACGTAACGTAATAAACAAAATTTTAAATTTTGCTCGTAAAAATGGTTAATTGAACTGTAACTGATAATTTATACTTGATTAACGTTTACAAATCACTGGTTAATTTTATAAGTTGCTACAAGTTGCGGAGCTTCATCAATGTTCACAGGATTGATAGGTGGGACTATTGATAGAGGCTCAGCTGGTTGAGTGTCTACATCATTGTTGTTGACTGACATTGACGGAGAGCCTACTCCGTAGCTGATGAGTGTCTAAATACTCATTATTTTTGTCTTATCTGAACTGCCAAAACATTCAAAAACACTCAGAAATGCATCAAAATACTGAAAATATCCCAGGGATTGTGTTTTATATGTTTCAAATGCAAAATGTTTAAAAACAATTGAAAAACGAACAAAGTTTGCAAAATTGGCAGTTTCAGTCCCTCAACTTTCAAAACTTGTCAAAATTAGTCCCTAAGCATTTGTTTTGCAAGAAAAGCCACCAAAGGTCCTTTTTAAATCATAAGTTGTCATATTTAATCCTTTGGTGGAAAGTTTTAACAATTTACAAGTTTGGTCCCTGCACTTTCAGAATTTGCAAAGATGATCCCTGGGAAATATTATTTTTTGGAAACATCATGTATGGTCCCTGGATTATTGAAACATGGCAGGAATTACCCTTGGTCTATTTTTGGGAGATGTACAACTTCAGCCCTTCATTATTCAGAAAATTACATAAATGGTCCTTGTGATTAAAATGCTATAAACCAACCGGATCCAAAATAAATAAAACAAACCCATCCTAAAATAAAAACCAACCCATCCCACTTATTAAACCCAGCCCAACATCCCAAGCCCAATCCTTACCTGACCCAACCCCTTTTTAGTTAAACCGAAGGTTTGACTTCGGTCAAACCTATCCCTGCAAAACCATACCGCCAAAAATACCACCATCCAATACCACCTAGCCCATAGTTCTCTGCAATACAACCCCCCATCCTATCCCACTTACCTAACAAAACAAATGCATTGAATGCTTCTTCTCCACCTCCCTGAAATGCATTAATTGCAATAACCTGCTCAATCCACTATCTCTACTTTTGGCGCCAAAATTGGTTTAAACGGCTTGGATCACTTTGACTCATCCAATGGTCAAGATTGTTGATGGGAAATGTTCAGAAGCATGTGGGAACTCTCAGAAGGCTATAAAGAAAGAAGGGGAGGCAAGAGAACAAAATATCTAGTGTAATTTTAGTTTATGTAATTCGTATAAGTTAATTTCTAATTTCTAGTTTATGTTTAAGCTTTTAAGCTTTGAATTAAGTTATTTCAGTGTATTGTAAAACTTTTCCAAGTATCTAATTTAAGTTTCAGTTCAATATTCAGTGTTTGCCATTTTTATCTCAAAAATACAATTTGGTACGAATGTTGTTTGTAGTTGTTGTTATGGATTCTTAGGATCATATAAGCTCCCAGAAAGCTTTTAAAAGCTTTTAGTAACTTTAAAATCCAGTTTAGAGATAAGAAACCAAAAATACCAAAAGTCACTTAAAATAGATAAAAATCAAAAATCCATTGAAGATGATGAAGATGGCTGGAGCATGGTAAATCTTGGATGGCCATGGGTTAGTGTTCTGTGGAGAACTTATAGGAGTGTTCTTGGGTCCTTGTTCTTGGTTTTTAGCTGGATGCATTTTGTAAGCTCAATCTCTTCACTATTGCATTTTACTGCATCAGTAGTTTATTGCTTGAATCTTGGTGTTATTATGTCTCTGTGGTAATTGTTAAGTTATAATATAGCTTTAAATAGGTAGCTTGTTCTTTGGATTTGCCTGTTGCTAAAAAACTCCATTTGTGCAGTCACAATAGCAATTGGTCCATCTCTGTGTTTCTTGCTGCTACTATTGGATTTTTATGCTTGCTTGATCTTGTGTAATGATATTATGAGTTCTGAAATCAGTATTGTGGTTTAAATCTGTGTGTTGCTTTGAAAATCAGTTGTTAAGGGTTGTTTGGATCTTACTGTTTGATTTGTGTTGCTGAGTGTTTGTGGTGTTATCTGATATTGATACATGTTACATTAGTTAAAAACAACTCAGAGAAACAATAAAAACTAGTCCTTATTCAGAGAAAAGTCAAAATCACTTTTAATCTCACATAAGTTGATCACTGTTGGATTTTAACCTGTGAAATCCATCACAGATGATCAAAACTTGTTAAAATGGCTTAATCTCATCTTAATTAATCTTAATACATCATAATCAGTCATTAGGATCAGATCTAAGTTCATAAAAGTCAAACTCAAGTGTTTTTCTCAAAAAGTCAAAAGTTCATATCTGTCAAAATGGACAGGTTTTCTTGATCTTGCACAAGGTTCAATTGAGATTGGAACTAAGTAATTTTTGTTGAATTGTGTTAAGTTGTTGGTTGTTTACATATCCCAAAAAGAAAATCTGAGTTTCGATTACATTTGCTTATTAAAAAGCACTCTCAAAGTTCCCTGTTTTTGCCCTGTGCATAGCAATCAGTATATACTGATTGCTGAACCACCTGATCTTGGCTCTAATTAGGGTTCAATTGAAGTGTTTGTGATGGGGCTTTTTGGTGTTTAGTATAGCCAGTAGTATCACCTAGCTTTTGCCCCCTTAATATTCAACTTCTCAGCTTATTTAGACTGCTTAATTTGCCCTGCAAGTTTGCTAATTTCCAAGTTTTCTGCTTTGAATTTTGCAACTGTCATAGTGCTTAATTGGCTTATTTGTTGGATTATCTGTTGGATTTAAGTTGTTTTGTGCTTATTAGAGTTGGTTAAACTTGTCCTGAGCATTTGGTTGAGTTTTGTGCTTTTTAGCTTATTTTTAGCTTATTGCATCAACTGCTTATCTGTCCATCTGCTTATCTAGGTTCAGTAGACTTTTGATTTTAATTTTCCTAGCTTCTAAATAATATTTTAGACTTATCCTGAATTTTTCAGATTTTTCTAAAGTCATTTGATATTTTTAATCTTTTTAATTAGTTTAAAATAGTAATTAAATCATAATAAATAGAATATTAATCAGAAAAATATAATTTTAATTTTCATAATTTTCTTTTTTCATTTGTAATCTAGGAAAAATATAATTACATTTTTAGACCTTAAGAAAATCAAAAATAGAAAAATAGTGATAGCTTCTATTTAATAGAATTTATCTTTTTAAATTTTAATTAAGTAAATTTCAATTTTATAATTTTCATAGCTTCTTTTTACTTAATAATATTTTTAGAAAAAGTTTTAGATTTTTCTTTGCTCATTTAGTATTTTTTTATAATTTAAATTAGTTTAATTAGTAATTAAATAATAAATAATTAGTAATAATTAAATAAAAAGTGTAAAAAAATATAATTTAAGTTTTAAAATAAGTTTTTAGTAATTTTAAATTTTTAGATTTTAAATTTCATAAATTTCAGTTTTTGTCCCATTTTAGATTTCTTGTTACGCGTTTTTAATTTAATTCGCGTTTATTTTTCTTGTGTTTATATAAATCAAAACACCTTTTCCATTCAAATAACACTTGATCACAATTCGTCTCTAAACACAATTTCACGCTTCGCTGGGATATAACGACCCGGGAAAACACTATACTCCGGGGAGATCGTGCCCTAGATTGATTGACTCGTGTTGACCACTCACCTGGTCAATATTAGTTGACTGTTTAGCACGTATCAAATTTTGGCGCCACTAGAATTCTAGCGAATTTGATCAAATGTACCATCTAGTACCCCCATTTTAGCCAAAATTTTAAATTTTTTCTCACTTAGAACGCAATAAATGGTTATCAGTCCGCCATGTCTAACCCACATAAGGATTGGCTAATCCGAGAGCAAACGGCTCTTGGTAAAGATGTCTCAAATCCGTTGATGGCTTACAATTTGCCCAAAATTGTATGGTATTCGACTCGCCATATCTTTAAAAGTGAAGAGTTGGCTAGCCCGCAAGGTTATGGCTTGTGGTAAAGGCAGTGAAAATCCATAATTGGTAATCAGCTCACCAAAGATAATATTGATAATTTATCTAAGAGTTGGCTAGTCCAGAAGCAAACGGCTTTTGGTAAAGACAAATCAAAACCGTTGACAGCTGATGGTTTGCTCAAAATCATTTGGTTATCATTGTACCAAAGTATCACATACTAAAACATTGGCTACTCCAGAAGTGATGGCTTTTGGTAAAGAGAAAAATCCATTAAAACTTCATAAAAGATTGCTAGGGACTAGCAATAGTTTAGTGTGGGGGATTGATGAGTGTCTAAATACTCATCATTTTTGTCTTATCTGAACTGCCAAAACATTCAAAAACACTCAGAAATGCATCAAAATACTGAAAATATCCCAGGGATTGTGTTTTATATGTTTCAAATGCAAAATGTTTAAAAACAATTGAAAAACGAACAAAGTTTTCAAAATTGGCAGTTTCAGTCCCTCAACTTTCAAAACTTGTCAAAATTAGTCCCTAAGCATTTGTTTTGCAAGAAAAGCCACCAAAGGTCCTTTTTAAATCATAAGTTGTCATATTTAATCCTTTGGTGGAAAGTTTTAACAATTTACAAGTTTGGTCCCTGCACTTTCAGAATTTGCAAAAATGATCCCTGGGAAATATTATTTTTTGGAAACATCATGTATGGTCCCTGGATTATTGAAACATGGCAGGAATTACCCTTGGTCTATTTTTGGGAGATGTACAACTTCAGCCCTTCATTATTCAGAAAATTACATAAATGGTCCTTGTGATTAAAATGCTATAAACCAACCGGATCCAAAATAAATAAAACAAACCCATCCTAAAATAAAACCAACCCATCCCACTTATTAAACCCAGCCCAACATCCCAAGCCCAATCCTTACCCGACCCAACCCCTTTTTAGTTAAACCGAAGGTTTGACTTCGGTCAAACCTATCCCTGCAAAACCATACCGCCAAAAATACCACCATCCAATACCACCTAGCCCATAGTTCTCTGCAATACAACCCCCCCATCCTATCCCACTTACCTAACAAAACAAATGCATTGAATGCTTCTTCTCCACCTCCCTGAAATGCATTAATTGCAATAACCTGCTCAATCCACTATCTCTACTTTTGGCGCCAAAATTGGTTTAAACGGCTTGGATCACTTTGACTCATCCAATGGTCAAGATTGTTGATGGGAAATGTTCAGAAGCATGTGGGAACTCTCAGAAGGCTATAAAGAAAGAAGGGGAGGCAAGAGAACAAAATATCTAGTGTAATTTTAGTTTATGTAATTCGTATAAGTTAATTTCTAATTTCTAGTTTATGTTTAAGCTTTTAAGCTTTGAATTAAGTTATGTCAGTGTATTGTAAAACTTTTCCAAGTATCTAATTTAAGTTTCAGTTCAATATTCAGTGTTTGCCATTTTTATCTCAAAAATACAATTTGGTACGAATGTTGTTTGTAGTTGTTGTTATGGATTCTTATGATCATATAAGCTCCCAGAAAGCTTTTAAAAGCTTTTAGTAACTTTAAAATCCAGTTTAGAGATAAGAAACCAAAAATACCAAAAGTCACATAAAATAGATAAAAATCAAAAATCCATTGAAGATGATGAAGATGGCTGGAGCATGGTAAATCTTGGATGGCCATGGGTTAGTGTTCTGTGGAGAACTTATAGGAGTGTTCTTGGGTCCTTGTTCTTGGTTTTTAGCTGGATGCATTTTGTAAGCTCAATCTCTTCACTATTGCATTTTACTGCATCAGTAGTTTATTGCTTGAATCTTGGTGTTATTATGTCTCTGTGGTAATTGTTAAGTTATAATATAGCTTTAAATAGGTAGCTTGTTCTTTGGATTTGCCTGTTGCTAAAAAACTCCATTTGTGCAGTCACAATAGCAATTGGTCCATCTCTGTGTTTCTTGCTGCTACTATTGGATTTTTATGCTTGCTTGATCTTGTGTAATGATATTATGAGTTCTGAAATCAGTATTGTGGTTTAAATCTGTGTGTTGCTTTGAAAATCAGTTGTTAAGGGTTGTTTGGATCTTACTGTTTGATTTGTGTTGCTGAGTGTTTGTGGTGTTATCTGATATTGATACATGTTACATTAGTTAAAAACAACTCAGAGAAACAATAAAAACTAGTCCTTATTCAGAGAAAAGTCAAAATCACTTTTAATCTCACATAAGTTGATCACTGTTGGATTTTAACCTGTGAAATCCATCACAGATGATCAAAACTTGTTAAAATGGCTTAATCTCATCTTAATTAATCTTAATACATCATAATCAGTCATTAGGATCAGATCTAAGTTCATAAAAGTCAAACTCAAGTGTTTTTCTCAAAAAGTCAAAAGTTCATATCTGTCAAAATGGACAGGTTTTCTTGATCTTGCACAAGGTTCAATTGAGATTGGAACTAAGTAATTTTTGTTGAATTGTGTTAAGTTGTTGGTTGTTTACATATTCCAAAAATAAAATCTGAGTTTGGATTACATTTGCTTATTAAAAAGCACTCTCAAAGTTCCCTGTTTTTGCCCTGTGCAAAGCAATCAGTATATACTGATTGCTGAACCACCTGATCTTGGCTCTAATTAGGGTTCAATTGAAGTGTTTGTGATGGGGCTTTTTGGTGTTTAGTATAGCCAGTAGTATCACCTAGCTTTTGCCCCCTTAATATTCAACTTCTCAGCTTATTTAGACTGCTTAATTTGCCCTGCAAGTTTGCTAATTTCCAAGTTTTCTGCTTTGAATTTTGCAACTGTCATAGAGCTTAATTGGCTTATTTGTTGGATTATCTGTTGGATTTAAGTTGTTTTGTGCTTATTAGAGTTGGTTAAACTTGTCCTGAGCATTTGGTTGAGTTTTGTGCTTTTTAGCTTATTTTTAGCTTATTGCATCAACTGCTTATCTGTCCATCTGCTTATCTAGGTTCAGTAGACTTTTGATTTTAATTTTCCTAGCTTCTAAATAATATTTTAGACTTATCCTGAATTTTTCAGATTTTTCTAAAGTCATTTGATATTTTTAATCTTTTTAATTATTTTAAAATAGTAATTAAATCATAATAAATAGAATATTAATCAGAAAAATATAATTTTAATTTTCATAATTTTCTTTTGTCATTTGTAATCTAGGAAAAATATAATTACATTTTTAGACCTTAAGAAAATCAAAAATAGAAAAATAGTGATAGCTTCTATTTAATTGAATTTATCTTTTTAAATTTTAATTAAGTAAATTTCAATTTTATAATTTGCATAGCTTCTTTTTACTTAATAATATTTTTAGAAAAAGTTTTAGATTTTCATTGCTCATTTAGTATTTTTTTATAATTTAAATTAGTTTAATTAGTAATTAAATAATAAATAATTAGTAATAATTAAATAAAAAGTGTAAAAAAATATAATTTAAGTTTTAAAATAAGTTTTTAGTAATTTTAAATTTTTAGATTTTAAATTTCATAAATTTCAGTTTTTGTCCCATTTTAGATTTCTTGTTACGCGTTTTTAATTTAATTCGCGTTTATTTTTCTTGTGTTTATATAAATCAAAACACCTTTTCCATTCAAATAACACTTGATCACAATTCGTCTCTAAACACAATTTCACGCTTCGCTGGGATATAACGACCCGGGAAAAAACTATACTCCGGGGAGATCGTGCCCTAGATTGATTGACTCGTGTTGACCACTCACCTGGTCAATATTAGTTGACTGTTTAGCACGTATCAAATTTTGGCGCCGCTGGAATTCTAGCGAATTTGATCAAATGTACCATCTAGTACCCCCATTTTAGCCAAAATTTTAAAATTTTTTCTCACTTAGAACGCAATAAATGGTTATTAGTCCGCCATGTCTAACCCACATAAGGATTGGCTAATCCGAGAGCAAACGGCTCTTGGTAAAGATGTCTCAAATCCGTTGATGGCTTACAATTTGCCCAAAATTGTATGGTATTCGACTCGCCATATCTTTAAAAGTGAAGAGTTGGCTAGCCCGCAAGGTTATGGCTTGTGGTAAAGGCAGTGAAAATCCATAATTGGTAATCAGCTCACCAAAGATAATATTGATAATTTATCTAAGAGTTGGCTAGTCCAGAAGCAAACGGCTTTTGGTAAAGACAAATCAAAACCGTTGACAGCTGATGGTTTGCTCAAAATCATTTGGTTATCATTGTACCAAAGTATCACATACTAAAACATTGGCTACTCCAGAAGTGATGGATTTTGGTAAAGAGAAAAATCCATTAAAACTTCATAAAAGATTGCTAGGGACTAGCAATAGTTTAGTGTGGGGGATTGATGAGTGTCTAAATACTCATCATTTTTGTCTTATCTGAACTGCCAAAACATTCAAAAACACTCAGAAATGCATCAAAATACTGAAAATATCCCAGGGATTGTGTTTTATATGTTTCAAATGCAAAATGTTTAAAAACAATTGAAAAACGAACAAAGTTTGCAAAATTGGCAGTTTCAGTCCCTCAACTTTCAAAACTTGTCAAAATTAGTCCCTAAGCATTTGTTTTGCAAGAAAAGCCACCAAAGGTCCTTTTTAAATCATAAGTTGTCATATTTAATCCTTTGGTGGAAAGTTTTAACAATTTACAAGTTTGGTCCCTGCACTTTCAGAATTTGCAAAAATGATCCCTGGGAAATATTATTTTTTGGAAACATCATGTATGGTCCCTGGATTATTGAAACATGGCAGGAATTACCCTTGGTCTATTTTTGGGAGATGTACAACTTCAGCCCTTCATTATTCAGAAAATTACATAAATGGTCCTTGTGATTAAAATGCTATAAACCAACCGGATCCAAAATAAATAAAACAAACCCATCCTAAAATAAAACCAACCCATCCCACTTATTAAACCCAGCCCAACATCCCAAGCCCAATCCTTACCTGACCCAACCCCTTTTTTGTTAAACCGAAGGTTTGACTTCGGTCAAACCTATCCCTGCAAAACCATACCGCCAAAAATACCACCATCCAATACCACCTAGCCCATAGTTCTCTGCAATACAACCCCCCATCCTATCCCACTTACCTAACAAAACAAATGCATTGAATGCTTCTTCTCCACCTCCCTGAAATGCATTAATTGCAATAACCTGCTCAATCCACTATCTCTACTTTTGGCGCCAAAATTGGTTTAAACGACTTGGATCACTTTGACTCATCCAATGGTCAAGATTGTTGATGGGAAATGTTCAGAAGCATGTGGGAACTCTCAGAAGGCTATAAAGAAAGAAGGGGAGGCAAGAGAACAAAATATCTAGTGTAATTTTAGTTTATGTAATTCGTATAAGTTAATTTCTAATTTCTAGTTTATGTTTAAGCTTTTAAGCTTTGAATTAAGTTATGTCAGTGTATTGTAAAACTTTTCCAAGTATCTAATTTAAGTTTCAGTTCAATATTCAGTGTTTGCCATTTTTATCTCAAAAATACAATTTGGTACGAATGTTGTTTGTAGTTGTTGTTATGGATTCTTATGATCATATAAGCTCCCAGAAAGCTTTTAAAAGCTTTTAGTAACTTTAAAATCCAGTTTAGAGATAAGAAACCAAAAATACCAAAAGTCACTTAAAATAGATAAAAATCAAAAATCCATTGAAGATGATGAAGATGGCTGGAGCATGGTAAATCTTGGATGGCCATGGGTTAGTGTTCTGTGGAGAACTTATAGGAGTGTTCTTGGGTCCTTGTTCTTGGTTTTTAGCTGGATGCATTTTGTAAGCTCAATCTCTTCACTATTGCATTTTACTGCATCAGTAGTTTATTGCTTGAATCTTGGTGTTATTATGTCTCTGTGGTAATTGTTAAGTTATAATATAGCTTTAAATAGGTAGCTTGTTCTTTGGATTTGCCTGTTGCTAAAAAACTCCATTTGTGCAGTCACAATAGCAATTGGTCCATCTCTGTGTTTCTTGCTGCTACTATTGGATTTTTATGCTTGCTTGATCTTGTGTAATGATATTATGAGTTCTGAAATCAGTATTGTGGTTTAAATCTGTGTGTTGCTTTGAAAATCAGTTGTTAAGGGTTGTTTGGATCTTACTGTTTGATTTGTGTTGCTGAGTGTTTGTGGTGTTATCTGCTATTGATACATGTTACATTAGTTAAAAACAACTCAGAGAAACAATAAAAACTAGTCCTTATTCAGAGAAAAGTCAAAATCACTTTTAATCTCACATAAGTTGATCACTGTTGGATTTTAACCTGTGAAATCCATCACAGATGATCAAAACTTGTTAAAATGGCTTAATCTCATCTTAATTAATCTTAATACATCATAATCAGTCATTAGGATCAGATCTAAGTTCATAAAAGTCAAACTCAAGTGTTTTTCTCAAAAAGTCAAAAGTTCATATCTGTCAAAATGGACAGGTTTTCATGATCTTGCACAAGGTTCAATTGAGATTGGAACTAAGTAATTTTTGTTGAATTGTGTTAAGTTGTTGGTTGTTTACATATCCCAAAAAGAAAATCTGAGTTTCGATTACATTTGCTTATTAAAAAGCACTCTCAAAGTTCCCTGTTTTTGCCCTGTGCATAGCAATCAGTATATACTGATTGCTGAACCACCTGATCTTGGCTCTAATTAGGGTTCAATTGAAGTGTTTGTGATGGGGCTTTTTGGTGTTTAGTATAGCCAGTAGTATCACCTAGCTTTTGCCCCCTTAATATTCAACTTCTCAGCTTATTTAGACTGCTTAATTTGCCCTGCAAGTTTGCTAATTTCCAAGTTTTCTGCTTTGAATTTTGCAACTGTCATAGTGCTTAATTGGCTTATTTGTTGGATTATCTGTTGGATTTAAGTTGTTTTGTGCTTATTAGAGTTGGTTAAACTTGTCCTGAGCATTTGGTTGAGTTTTGTGCTTTTTAGCTTATTTTTAGCTTATTGCATCAACTGCTTATCTGTCCATCTGCTTATCTAGGTTCAGTAGACTTTTGATTTTAATTTTCCTAGCTTCTAAATAATATTTTAGACTTATCCTGAATTTTTCAGATTTTTCTAAAGTCATTTGATATTTTTAATCTTTTTAATTATTTTAAAATAGTAATTAAATCATAATAAATAGAATATTAATCAGAAAAATATAATTTTAATTTTCATAATTTTCTTTTGTCATTTGTAATCTAGGAAAAATATAATTACATTTTTAGACCTTAAGAAAATCAAAAATAGAAAAATAGTGATAGCTTCTATTTAATAGAATTTATCTTTTTAAATTTTAATTAAGTAAATTTCAATTTTATAATTTACTTAGCTTCTTTTTACTTAATAATATTTTTAGAAAAAGTTTTAGATTTTTCATTGCTCATTTAGTATTTTTTTTATAATTTAAATTAGTTTAATTAGTAATTAAATAATAAATAATTAGTAATAATTAAATAAAAAGTGTAAAAAAATATAATTTAAGTTTTAAAATAAGTTTTTAGTAATTTTGAATTTTTAGATTTTAAATTTCATAAATTTCAGTTTTTGTCCCATTTTAGATTTCTTGTTACGCGTTTTTAATTTAATTCGCGTTTATTTTTCTTGTGTTTATATAAATCAAAACACCTTTTCCATTCAAATAACACTTGATCACAATTCGTCTCTAAACACAATTTCACGCTTCGCTGGGATATAACGACCCGGGAAAAAACTATACTCCGGGGAGATCGTGCCCTAGATTGATTGACTCGTGTTGACCACTCACCTGGTCAATATTAGTTGACTGTTTAGCACGTATCAAATTTTGGCGCCGCTGGAATTCTAGCGAATTTGATCAAATGTACCATCTAGTACCCCCATTTTAGCCAAAATTTTAAAATTTTTTCTCACTTAGAACGCAATAAATGGTTATTAGTCCGCCATGTCTAACCCACATAAGGATTGGCTAATCCGAGAGCAAACGGCTCTTGGTAAAGATGTCTCAAATCCGTTGATGGCTTACAATTTGCCCAAAATTGTATGGTATTCGACTCGCCATATCTTTAAAAGTGAAGAGTTGGCTAGCCCGCAAGGTTATGGCTTGTGGTAAAGGCAGTGAAAATCCATAATTGGTAATCAGCTCACCAAAGATAATATTGATAATTTATCTAAGAGTTGGCTAGTCCAGAAGCAAACGGCTTTTGGTAAAGACAAATCAAAACCGTTGACAGCTGATGGTTTGCTCAAAATCATTTGGTTATCATTGTACCAAAGTATCACATACTAAAACATTGGCTACTCCAGAAGTGATGGATTTTGGTAAAGAGAAAAATCCATTAAAACTTCATAAAAGATTGCTAGGGACTAGCAATAGTTTAGTGTGGGGGATTGATGAGTGTCTAAATACTCATCATTTTTGTCTTATCTGAACTGCCAAAACATTCAAAAACACTCAGAAATGCATCAAAATACTGAAAATATCCCAGGGATTGTGTTTTATATGTTTCAAATGCAAAATGTTTAAAAACAATTGAAAAACGAACAAAGTTTGCAAAATTGGCAGTTTCAGTCCCTCAACTTTCAAAACTTGTCAAAATTAGTCCCTAAGCATTTGTTTTGCAAGAAAAGCCACCAAAGGTCCTTTTTAAATCATAAGTTGTCATATTTAATCCTTTGGTGGAAAGTTTTAACAATTTACAAGTTTGGTCCCTGCACTTTCAGAATTTGCAAAAATGATCCCTGGGAAATATTATTTTTTGGAAACATCATGTATGGTCCCTGGATTATTGAAACATGGCAGGAATTACCCTTGGTCTATTTTTGGGAGATGTACAACTTCAGCCCTTCATTATTCAGAAAATTACATAAATGGTCCTTGTGATTAAAATGCTATAAACCAACCGGATCCAAAATAAATAAAACAAACCCATCCTAAAATAAAACCAACCCATCCCACTTATTAAACCCAGCCCAACATCCCAAGCCCAATCCTTACCTGACCCAACCCCTTTTTTGTTAAACCGAAGGTTTGACTTCGGTCAAACCTATCCCTGCAAAACCATACCGCCAAAAATACCACCATCCAATACCACCTAGCCCATAGTTCTCTGCAATACAACCCCCCATCCTATCCCACTTACCTAACAAAACAAATGCATTGAATGCTTCTTCTCCACCTCCCTGAAATGCATTAATTGCAATAACCTGCTCAATCCACTATCTCTACTTTTGGCGCCAAAATTGGTTTAAACGACTTGGATCACTTTGACTCATCCAATGGTCAAGATTGTTGATGGGAAATGTTCAGAAGCATGTGGGAACTCTCAGAAGGCTATAAAGAAAGAAGGGGAGGCAAGAGAACAAAATATCTAGTGTAATTTTAGTTTATGTAATTCGTATAAGTTAATTTCTAATTTCTAGTTTATGTTTAAGCTTTTAAGCTTTGAATTAAGTTATGTCAGTGTATTGTAAAACTTTTCCAAGTATCTAATTTAAGTTTCAGTTCAATATTCAGTGTTTGCCATTTTTATCTCAAAAATACAATTTGGTACGAATGTTGTTTGTAGTTGTTGTTATGGATTCTTATGATCATATAAGCTCCCAGAAAGCTTTTAAAAGCTTTTAGTAACTTTAAAATCCAGTTTAGAGATAAGAAACCAAAAATACCAAAAGTCACTTAAAATAGATAAAATTCAAAAATCCATTGAAGATGATGAAGATGGCTGGAGCATGGTAAATCTTGGATGGCCATGGGTTAGTGTTCTGTGGAGAACTTATAGGAGTGTTCTTGGGTCCTTGTTCTTGGTTTTTAGCTGGATGCATTTTGTAAGCTCAATCTCTTCACTATTGCATTTTACTGCATCAGTAGTTTATTGCTTGAATCTTGGTGTTATTATGTCTCTGTGGTAATTGTTAAGTTATAATATAGCTTTAAATAGGTAGCTTGTTCTTTGGATTTGCCTGTTGCTAAAAAACTCCATTTGTGCAGTCACAATAGCAATTGGTCCATCTCTGTGTTTCTTGCTGCTACTATTGGATTTTTATGCTTGCTTGATCTTGTGTAATGATATTATGAGTTCTGAAATCAGTATTGTGGTTTAAATCTGTGTGTTGCTTTGAAAATCAGTTGTTAAGGGTTGTTTGGATCTTACTGTTTGATTTGTGTTGCTGAGTGTTTGTGGTGTTATCTGCAATTGATACATGTTACATTAGTTAAAAACAACTCAGAGAAACAATAAAAACTAGTCCTTATTCAGAGAAAAGTCAAAATCACTTTTAATCTCACATAAGTTGATCACTGTTGGATTTTAACCTGTGAAATCCATCACAGATGATCAAAACTTGTTAAAATGGCTTAATCTCATCTTAATTAATCTTAATACATCATAATCAGTCATTAGGATCAGATCTAAGTTCATAAAAGTCAAACTCAAGTGTTTTTCTCAAAAAGTCAAAAGTTCATATCTGTCAAAATGGACAGGTTTTCATGATCTTGCACAAGGTTCAATTGAGATTGGAACTAAGTAATTTTTGTTGAATTGTGTTAAGTTGTTGGTTGTTTACATATCCCAAAAAGAAAATCTGAGTTTCGATTACATTTGCTTATTAAAAAGCACTCTCAAAGTTCCCTGTTTTTGCCCTGTGCATAGCAATCAGTATATACTGATTGCTGAACCACCTGATCTTGGCTCTAATTAGGGTTCAATTGAAGTGTTTGTGATGGGGCTTTTTGGTGTTTAGTATAGCCAGTAGTATCACCTAGCTTTTGCCCCCTTAATATTCAACTTCTCAGCTTATTTAGACTGCTTAATTTGCCCTGCAAGTTTGCTAATTTCCAAGTTTTCTGCTTTGAATTTTGCAACTGTCATAGTGCTTAATTGGCTTATTTGTTGGATTATCTGTTGGATTTAAGTTGTTTTGTGCTTATTAGAGTTGGTTAAACTTGTCCTGAGCATTTGGTTGAGTTTTGTGCTTTTTAGCTTATTTTTAGCTTATTGCATCAACTGTTTATCTGTCCATCTGCTTATCTAGGTTCAGTAGACTTTTGATTTTAATTTTCCTAGCTTCTAAATAATATTTTAGACTTATCCTGAATTTTTCAGATTTTTCTAAAGTCATTTGATATTTTTAATCTTTTTAATTATTTTAAAATAGTAATTAAATCATAATAAATAGAATATTAATCAGAAAAATATAATTTTAATTTTCATAATTTTCTTTTGTCATTTGTAATCTAGGAAAAATATAATTACATTTTTAGACCTTAAGAAAATCAAAAATAGAAAAATAGTGATAGCTTCTATTTAATAGAATTTATCTTTTTAAATTTTAATTAAGTAAATTTCAATTTTATAATTTTCTTAGCTTCTTTTTACTTAATAATATTTTTAGAAAAAGTTTTAGATTTTTCATTGCTCATTTAGTATTTTTTTTATAATTTAAATTAGTTTAATTAGTAATTAAATAATAAATAATTAGTAATAATTAAATAAAAAGTGTAAAAAAATATAATTTAAGTTTTAAAATAAGTTTTTAGTAATTTTAAATTTTTAGATTTTAAATTTCATAAATTTCAGTTTTTGTCCCATTTTAGATTTCTTGTTACGCGTTTTTAATTTAATTCGCGTTTATTTTTCTTGTGTTTATATAAATCAAAACACCTTTTCCATTCAAATAACACTTGATCACAATTCGTCTCTAAACACAATTTCACGCTTCGCTGGGATATAACGACCCGGGAAAAAACTATACTCCGGGGAGATCGTGCCCTAGATTGATTGACTCGTGTTGACCACTCACCTGGTCAATATTAGTTGACTATTTAGCACGTATCAAATTTTGGCGCCGCTGGAATTCTAGCGAATTTGATCAAATGTACCATCTAGTACCCCCATTTTAGCCAAAATTTTAAAATTTTTTCTCACTTAGAACGCAATAAATGGTTATTAGTCCGCCATGTCTAACCCACATAAGGATTGGCTAATCCGAGAGCAAACGGATCTTGGTAAAGATTTTTCAAATCCGTTGATGGCTTACAATTTGCCCAAAATTGTATGGTATTCGACTCGCCATATCTTTAAAAGTGAAGAGTTGGCTAGCCCGCAAGGTTATGGCTTGTGGTAAAGGCAGTGAAAATCCATAATTGGTAATCAGCTCACCAAAGATAATATTGATAATTTATCTAAGAGTTGGCTAGTCCAGAAGCAAACGGCTTTTGGTAAAGACAAATCAAAACCGTTGACAGCTGATGGTTTGCTCAAAATCATTTGGTTATCATTGTACCAAAGTATCACATACTAAAACATTGGCTACTCCAGAAGTGATGGATTTTGGTAAAGAGAAAAATCCATTAAAACTTCATAAAAGATTGCTAGGGACTAGCAATAGTTTAGTGTGGGGGATTGATGAGTGTCTAAATACTCATCAGTTTTGTCTTATCTGAACTGCCAAAACATTCAAAAACACTCAGAAATGCATCAAAATACTGAAAATATCCCAGGGATTGTGTTTTATATGTTTCAAATGCAAAATGTTTAAAAACAATTGAAAAACGAACAAAGTTTGCAAAATTGGCAATTTCAGTCCCTCAACTTTCAAAACTTGTCAAAATTAGTCCCTAAGCATTTGTTTTGCAAGAAAAGCCACCAAAGGTCCTTTTTAAATCATAAGTTGTCATATTTAATCCTTTGGTGGAAAGTTTTAACAATTTACAAGTTTGGTCCCTGCACTTTCAGAATTTGCAAAAATGATCCCTGGGAAATATTATTTTTTGGAAACATCATGTATGGTCCCTGGATTATTGAAACATGGCAGGAATTACCCTTGGTCTATTTTTGGGAGATGTACAACTTCAGCCCTTCATTATTCAGAAAATTACATAAATGGTCCTTGTGATTAAAATGCTATAAACCAACCGGATCCAAAATAAATAAAACAAACCCATCCTAAAATAAAACCAACCCATCCCACTTATTAAACCCAGCCCAACATCCCAAGCCCAATCCTTACCCGACCCAACCCCTTTTTAGTTAAACCGAAGGTTTGACTTCGGTCAAACCTATCCCTGCAAAACCATACCGCCAAAAATACCACCATCCAATACCACCTAGCCCATAGTTCTCTGCAATACAACCCCCCATCCTATCCCACTTACCTAACAAAACAAATGCATTGAATGCTTCTTCTCCACCTCCCTGAAATGCATTAATTGCAATAACCTGCTCAATCCACTATCTCTACTTTTGGCGCCAAAATTGGTTTAAACGACTTGGATCACTTTGACTCATCCAATGGTCAAGATTGTTGATGGGAAATGTTCAGAAGCATGTGGGAACTCTCAGAAGGCTATAAAGAAAGAAGGGGAGGCAAGAGAACAAAATATCTAGTGTAATTTTAGTTTATGTAATTCGTATAAGTTAATTTCTAATTTCTAGTTTATGTTTAAGCTTTTAAGCTTTGAATTAAGTTATGTCAGTGTATTGTAAAACTTTTCCAAGTATCTAATTTAAGTTTCAGTTCAATATTCAGTGTTTGCCATTTTTATCTCAAAAATACAATTTGGTACGAATGTTGTTTGTAGTTGTTGTTATGGATTCTTATGATCATATAAGCTCCCAGAAAGCTTTTAAAAGCTTTTAGTAACTTTAAAATCCAGTTTAGAGATAAGAAACCAAAAATACCAAAAGTCACTTAAAATAGATAAAAATCAAAAATCCATTGAAGATGATGAAGATGGCTGGAGCATGGTAAATCTTGGATGGCCATGGGTTAGTGTTCTGTGGAGAACTTATAGGAGTGTTCTTGGGTCCTTGTTCTTGGTTTTTAGCTGGATGCATTTTGTAAGCTCAATCTCTTCACTATTGCATTTTACTGCATCAGTAGTTTATTGCTTGAATCTTGGTGTTATTATGTCTCTGTGGTAATTGTTAAGTTATAATATAGCTTTAAATAGGTAGCTTGTTCTTTGGATTTGCCTGTTGCTAAAAAACTCCATTTGTGCAGTCACAATAGCAATTGGTCCATCTCTGTGTTTCTTGCTGCTACTATTGGATTTTTATGCTTGCTTGATCTTGTGTAATGATATTATGAGTTCTGAAATCAGTATTGTGGTTTAAATCTGTGTGTTGCTTTGAAAATCAGTTGTTAAGGGTTGTTTGGATCTTACTGTTTGATTTGTGTTGCTGAGTGTTTGTGGTGTTATCTGCTATTGATACATGTTACATTAGTTAAAAACAACTCAGAGAAACAATAAAAACTAGTCCTTATTCAGAGAAAAGTCAAAATCACTTTTAATCTCACATAAGTTGATCACTGTTAGATTTTAACCTGTGAAATCCATCACAGATGATCAAAACTTGTTAAAATGGCTTAATCTCATCTTAATTAATCTTAATACATCATAATCAGTCATTAGGATCAGATCTAAGTTCATAAAAGTCAAACTCAAGTGTTTTTCTCAAAAAGTCAAAAGTTCATATCTGTCAAAATGGACAGGTTTTCTTGATCTTGCACAAGGTTCAATTGAGATTGGAACTAAGTAATTTTTGTTGAATTGTGTTAAGTTGTTGGTTGTTTACATATCCCAAAAAGAAAATCTGATTTTGGATTACATTTGCTTATTAAAAAGCACTCTCAAAGTTCCCTGTTTTTGCCCTGTGCATAGCAATCAGTATATACTGATTGCTGAACCACCTGATCTTGGCTCTAATTAGGGTTCAATTGAAGTGTTTGTGATGGGGCTTTTTGGTGTTTAGTATAGCCAGTAGTATCACCTAGCTTTTGCCCCCTTAATATTCAACTTCTCAGCTTCTTTAGACTGCTTAATTTGCCCTGCAAGTTTGCTAATTTCCAAGTTTTCTGCTTTGAATTTTGCAACTGTCATAGTGCTTAATTGGCTTATTTGTTGGATTATCTGTTGGATTTAAGTTGTTTTGTGCTTATTAGAGTTGGTTAAACTTGTCCTGAGCATTTGGTTGAGTTTTGTGCTTTTTAGCTTATTTTTAGCTTATTGCATCAACTGCTTATCTGTCCATCTGCTTATCTAGGTTCAGTAGACTTTTGATTTTAATTTTCCTAGCTTCTAAATAATATTTTAGACTTATCCTGAATTTTTCAGATTTTTCTAAAGTCATTTGATATTTTTAATCTTTTTAATTATTTTAAAATAGTAATTAAATCATAATAAATAGAATATTAATCAGAAAAATATAATTTTAATTTTCATAATTTTCTTTTGTCATTTGTAATCTAGGAAAAATATAATTACATTTTTAGACCTTAAGAAAATCAAAAATAGAAAAATAGTGATAGCTTCTATTTAATAGAATTTATCTTTTTAAATTTTAATTAAGTAAATTTCAATTTTATAATTTACATAGCTTCTTTTTACTTAATAATATTTTTAGAAAAAGTTTTAGATTTTTCATTGCTCATTTAGTATTTTTTTTATAATTTAAATTAGTTTAATTAGTAATTAAATAATAAATAATTAGTAATAATTAAATAAAAAGTGTAAAAAAATATAATTTAAGTTTTAAAATAAGTTTTTAGTAATTTTAAATTTTTAGATTTTAAATTTCATAAATTTCAGTTTTTGTCCCATTTTAGATTTCTTGTTACGCGTTTTTAATTTAATTCGCGTTTATTTTTCTTGTGTTTATATAAATCAAAACACCTTTTCCATTCAAATAACACTTGATCACAATTCGTCTCTAAACACAATTTCACGCTTATTTAGACTGCTTAATTTGCCCTGCAAGTTTGCTAATTTCCAAGTTTTCTGCTTTGAATTTTGCAACTGTCATAGTGCTTAATTGGCTTATTTGTTGGATTATCTATTGGATTTAAGTTGTTTTGTGCTTATTAGAGTTGGTTAAACTTGTCCTGAGCATTTGGTTGAGTTTTGTGCTTTTTAGCTTATTTTTTGCTTATTGCATCAACTGCTTATCTGTCCATCTGCTTATCTAGGTTCAGTAGACTTTTGATTTTAATTTTCCTAGCTTCTAAATAATATTTTAGACTTATCCTGAATTTTTCAGATTTTTCTAAAGTCATTTGATATTTTTAATCTTTTTAATTAGTTTAAAATAGTAATTAAATCATAATAAATAGAATATTAATCAGAAAAATATAATTTTAATTTTCATAATTTTCTTTTGTCATTTGTAATCTAGGAAAAATATAATTACATTTTTAGAACTTAAGAAAATCAAAAATAGAAAAATAGTGATAGCTTCTATTTAATAGAATTTATCTTTTTAAATTTTAGTTAAGTAAATTTCAATTTTATAATTTTCTTAGCTTCTTTTTACTTAATAATATTTTTAGAAAAAGTTTTAGATTTTTCTTTGCTCATTTAGTATTTTTATAATTTAAATTAATTTAATTAGTAATTAAATAATAAATAATTAGTAATAATTAAATAAAAAGTGTAAAAAAATATAATTTAAGTTTTAAAATAAGTTTTTAGTAATTTTACATTTTTAGATTTTAAATTTCATAAATTTCAGTTTTTGTCCCATTTTAGATTTCTTGTTACGCGTTTTTAATTTAATTCGCGTTTATTTTTCTTGTGTTTATATAAATCAAAACACCTTTTCCTTCAAATAACACTTGATCACAATTCGTCTCTAAACACAATTTCACGCTTCGCTGGGATATAACGACCCGGGAAAACACTATACTCCAGGGAGATCGTGCCCTAGATTGATTGACTCGTGTTGACCATTCACCTGGTCAATATTAGTTGACTGTTTAGCACGTATCAAATTTTGGCGCCGCTGCCGGGGAGGTGTGTTGCGTGTTTTAAACGTTTTGCAGTATCGTGTTTTTGAAACCCAATCTGTTTATATCTTCTATCTCTTGTATATTCATCATATATAAAGCAAAACGCTCGTGAAGTTAATTCGTTTAACGGATCGAGTACCAAAAATATCGTATTCCTATTTCCCATAAACCATATAAAAAACAAAAATATTTTTCTTTTCTTTTCTATACATATTATCATATACAAAATAAAAACACCAAAAATATTTTCCGTTTTCTTTAATAAATAACAATAATAAAATATTACCATCGAGAACCAAGACAGAGTACTACCTAACTGGGGGTACGACCATAATAAGTTCCCAAACATCAGATTTAAAACTTGCCTTTGTATCACTTGCGAATATCGGCTCACCTTTGATTGATAAACAAACTATAACGGAGGTTTAAGGATAGTCTGACATTAAATTGTCGGACTGAAAGAAGCGGGTTTTTAAGGAGCATTTAATTGCCCACCTTTGCTTCTCCGCCACTCTGTGCGTTTATCTTTTAGAGAGCTACCGTACGCTTGTTGATTATTGGTTTAAGTTCACTTGTGTTTTGATTCGTTCTTGATTTAATTACAATATTTTATTTAGTGCATGCGCACTCGTTCTTCCACGTCATCAAGCCCTTTACGTGAACTCGTAGAAATTCCGAGAAGACGTAATCGTAGACGTGCTGCCCAAATAGTCGAACCCGAGATTCGTACTGTTCTCACTGATAATATGGCAGACGAACGCACAATGGCTGAAATGCTCCAGGCACCCACCGAGGGTTACGGAGATGCCATCGTTTTACCAGTCATCGATTCTGATCATTTTGAACTGAAAACACATTTGATTCAGCTCGTGTCCACAAACCAATTCCACGGGTTTGAACGAGAGGATCCATATGCACACATTCGTTGGTTCAACAAACTGACCTCTACAATTAATTACAAAAATGTGCCGCAAACAGTTATCAAATTGATGCTATTTCCATTCTCACTCGAAGGGGCAGCCAGGATTTGGCTGGATAAAGAACCCCCTCGATCCATTGAAACCTGGGAAGATCTCGTTAAGAAATTTGTAAATTATTTCTTCCCTCCATCAAAGACGACTAATCTAAAAAATGAAATTGCTGGATTTCGTCAAGGTTTTGATGAAAATTTCGGAGAGGCATGGGACAGATTTAAAGATCTCCTAAGAAAATGCCCACATCACGATTTCACGGTGTTACAACAGATAAATACGTTTTATAATGGGTTGACCCAAAATGATCAAGATGCACTTAACGCAGCCTCCGGTGGCAATATCTTGAATCGTAAACCTAGAGAGGTGGTTGAAATTTGTGAAAATAAATCAAAAGTTCCTATTTCTCGAAACAAAGTGAATGTTCCTGTCACTCCTGCTTCTTCATCCGGTAACTCATCAGAGTTAGCCTTTCTAACTGATTCAATGCGTTGCATGATGAAGGAAATGAAAGAACTGAAGAGTGAAATTCATAAACCGGAACAAATCAAAGCAATAAACAAAGTGTGTGAAACTTGTGGTGGCCCACATGCGTATTATGATTGTCAAGCAACCGATGCTTCTCTTTACCCAGCTCCCGTAGCTGCAGTAAATCAAAATCAATACCGTCCGCATGCTGAGACTCAGTACCGAGCACCGAATGCTATGGTCCCACTTGGTTTTCCACCCGTGCCAAATCAAAATAATCAAAATCGCTTTGTTCAAAATCAGGGACAAAATTTTAACAACTCTCAAAATTTCAATCAGAACCGAGGTCAGAATCAGGGTAATCATAACCAAAAGCCATGGAATGTCCAAAACCATAATCAGACATCCTCAGATGAGTTGCTTAGGCAATTCATAAAATCTCAAGAGGAGACAAATAAAACTCAATATCAGACAAACCAGTTGTTGGTTACCCAAATAAATGACATAAAAAAGTCTTTAAATGATCTACCATCTACCTCGGGAGGTCTCCCAAGTAACACTGTTGTCAACCCTAGGGGTGAACTCAAAGCTGTCACTACACGTACTGGTAAAGCTCATGTTGAACTCAAGGTGAAAAAGGACCCGGTACTTCCCACTAACAATGGAAGTGCTAAATACGTCCAACCTTCTGTTATCCAAAAATCTACACCCACAATTGCTCCTCAACCGTCAAGAATCGATCCTACTCTTTCACGATTTACGGTTAAAAGTTTGTCAAACAAACTTAGTGAGCAAAGATCAGCCAGATATTATTCCGAAATGCTCAATGCTGTTCCTGTCAGTGTACTTGATGACAGTGATGATGATGAAGATACCACTTTCGTCAAAGCTATCACCACTCGGAGTGGTGCTGCTTATGAGGGACCCGCTGGTCCTATTCCTCCTCCGTTGTTTGAAATGGAAAAAGAGACGGAGGATACAACGGACAAAGTGCAAATTCCAAGCCCACAAAGTACAGCACAAGTCCAGCCTCCGATTGTCCAGAAAAAGAAATCCAAACCAGGAGTTGTCTTTGAATCTGTAGAGACTCCTGAAGTCATTGCCCAAAAATCCAAACCTTATATTCCTTACCCATCGCGCTTAAATGAGCAAAAGCTCCGTGAGAAAGCTAGTCAACAAATGGACAAATTCTTTCAAATCTTTAAAGAATTACATTTTGACATAAGTTTTGCGGATGCTATCATTCTGATGCCCAAATTTGCATCAACAATCAAACACTTGTTAAGCAACAAGGAAAAACTGATTGAAATGGCTAAAACTCCATTAAATGAGAACTGCTCAGCGGTTATCTTGAAAAAGCTTCCGGAGAAGCTTGGAGATCCTGGAAAGTTTCTACTACCTTGTGTATTTCCGGGAATGGTTGAATGCTATGCCTTAGCAGATCTAGGTGCAAGCATCAACCTGATGCCTCATTCAGTATGGAAGAAACTTTCTCTTCCGGCTCTTACTCCTACCTGCATGACTCTTGAGCTTGCAGACCGAACCATATCTCATCCCTGCGGCATTGCCGAAGATGTGATTGTGAAAGTAGGAAAGTTCCACTTTCCAGCTGACTTTGTGGTTGTTGACTTCGACGCAGATCAAAAGGTTCCTCTAATTTTTGGAAGAGGATTCCTAAAAACGGGCCATACTCTTATTGATGTATTTAAGCATGAGATCACCTTGCGTGTGGGTAATGAAGCTGTTACCTTTAACCATGATCAAACGTCGAGGTACTCCTCAAATTTTGATTCTGCTTCGGTTAACCGAATCGATGTCATTGACATTACTTCAAAGGAGTACTCTCAAGAAAATCTTGGTTATTTTCATAATTCTGTGAGTGGGGATCCCACCACATCTTCTCAACATATCATAGCCGACTCTTCCCCTTCTCTCACTTCGGTTGAGGGAAGTGATCCCTTTTGGGATGAGGTCGATGCTTTTCTTGCTCCAGATAGTTCACTTCCGCATGAGGTAGAGGATAACTATCTTGATCCTGAGGGGGATATCCTTTTTCTAGAAAATTTGTTAAACGAAGACTCATCTTCCCCTCTTCCACCAAAACAACTTCATAATGAGGAAACTGATAAAATTCCTGAGATCAAGTTTAAGGACTTGCCTCTTCCTCTTAAATATGCAATTCTTGAGGAGGAAGTTCTTATCTTAATTGCTATTCAGATCTCTCTTCTTCCCTTCACCTACCCGGTGATTTCCCCTATCTTTCACTCATTCGGGAGTGAGGATATTACCTTTGACCCCGGCATTGTCCATCTAACATTGGTTTAAATGCCGGATTTATCTCATCGGTGTGGAACTTTCTTATGTTCAATTGGTTATCAAAACAATTTGAATGAAAGTCCGATGATGATGGTTTCTTCCACTTGCTTCCCCATGAATCAAGAAATGCGGGGTCGAGTTGAGCTAAGTGACTCGGTGAACAAAAATATTAGCCCACCACATGGGTTTTCACAGTGTCTCTGTTTTCTTTCTCTGTTCTACCACCTAGTGTGGGGGAGATGCCCCACATGTTGTATATATGGAAAATATTTAGTGAAAAAAAAAAAAAAAAAAAAGAAAAAAAAAAAGTGTGTATGTATAAAAATAATGGCTATTAGTATTTCCCTCTCACGTTCTAAGTGTTGGTTTAACAACCGGTTCTTTGAATATTGAGGGCAATATTCAGTTCTAAGTGTGGGGGGGAATTCTAGCGAATTTGATCAAATGTACAATCTAATACTCCCATTTTAGCCAAAATTTTAAAATTTTTTCTCACTTAGAACGCAATAAATGGTTATCAGTCCGCCATGTCTAACCCACATAAGGATTGGCTAATCCGAGAGCAAACGGCTCTTGGTAAAGATGTCTCAAATCCGTTGATGGCTTACAATTTTCCCAAAATTGTATGGTATTCGACTCGCCATATCTTTAAAAGTGAAGAGTTGGCTAGCCCGCAAGGTTATGGCTTGTGGTAAAGGCAGTGAAAATCCATAATTGGTAATCAGCTCACCAAAGATAATATTGATAATTTATCTAAGAGTTGGCTAGTCCAGAAGCAAACGGCTTTAGGTAAAGACAAATCAAAACCGTTGACAGCTGATGGTTTGCTCAAAATCATTTGGTTATCATTGTACCAAAGTATCACATACTAAAACATTGGCTACTCCAGAAGTGATGACTTTTGGTAAAGAGAAAAATCCATTAAAACTTCATAAAAGATTGCTAGGGACTAGCAATAGTTTAGTGTGGGGGATTGATGAGTGTCTAAATACTCATCATTTTTGTCTTATCTGAACTGCCAAAACATTCAAAAACACTCAGAAATGCATCAAAATACTGAAAATATCCCAGGGATTGTGTTTTATATGTTTCAAATGCAAAATGTTTAAAAACAATTGAAAAACGAACAAAGTTTGCAAAATTGGCAGTTTCAGTCCCTCAACTTTCAAAACTTGTCAAAATTAGTCCCTAAGCATTTGTTTTGTAAGAAAAGTCACCAAAGGTCCTTTTTAAATCATAAGTTGTCATATTTAATCCTTTGGTGGAAAGTTTTAACAATTTACAAGTTTGGTCCCTGCACTTTCAGAATTTGCAAAAATGATCCCTGGGAAATATTATTTTTTGGAAACATCATGTATGGTCCCTGGATTATTGAAACATGGCAGGAATTACCCTTGGTCTATTTTTGGGAGATGTACAACTTCAGCCCTTCATTATTCAGAAAATTACATAAATGGTCCTTGTGATTAAAATGCTATAAACCAACCGGATCCAAAATAAATAAAACAAACCCATCCTAAAATAAAACCAACCCATCCCACTTATTAAACCCAGCCCAACATCCCAAGCCCAATCCTTACCCGACCCAAACCCTTTTTAGTTAAACCGAAGGTTTGACTTCGGTCAAACCTATCCCTGCAAAACCATACCGCCAAAAATACCACCATCCAATACCACCTAGCCCATAGTTCTCTGCAATACAACCCCCCATCCTATCCCACTTACCTAACAAAACAAATGCATTGAATGCTTCTTCTCCACCTCCCTGAAATGCATTAATTGCAATAACCTGCTCAATCCACTATCTCTACTTTTGGCGCCAAAATTGGTTTAAACGGCTTGGATCACTTTGACTCATCCAATGGTCAAGATTGTTGATGGGAAATGTTCAGAAGCATGTGGGAACTCTCAGAAGGCTATAAAGAAAGAAGGGGAGGCAAGAGAACAAAATATCTAGTGTAATTTTAGTTTATGTAATTCGTATAAGTTAATTTCTAATTTCTAGTTTATGTTTAAGCTTTTAAGCTTTGAATTAAGTTATGTCAGTGTATTGTAAAACTTTTCCAAGTATCTAATTTAAGTTTCAGTTCAATATTCAGTGTTTGCCATTTTTATCTCAAAAATACAATTTGGTACGAATGTTGTTTGTAGTTGTTGTTATGGATTCTTATGATCATATAAGCTCCCAGAAAGCTTTTAAAAGCTTTTAGTAACTTTAAAATCCAGTTTAGAGATAAGAAACCAAAAATACCAAAAGTCACTTAAAATAGATAAAAATCAAAAATCCATTGAAGATGATGAAGATGGCTGGAGCATGGTAAATCTTGGATGGCCATGGGTTAGTGTTCTGTGGAGAACTTATAGGAGTGTTCTTGGGTCCTTGTTCTTGGTTTTTAGCTGGATGCATTTTGTAAGCTCAATCTCTTCACTATTGCATTTTACTGCATCAGTAGTTTATTGCTTGAATCTTGGTGTTATTATGTCTCTGTGGTAATTGTTAAGTTATAATATAGCTTTAAATAGGTAGCTTGTTCTTTGGATTTGCTTGTTGCTAAAAAACTCCATTTGTGCAGTCACAATAGCAATTGGTCCATCTCTGTGTTTCTTGCTGCTACTATTGGATTTTTATGCTTGCTTGATCTTGTGTAATGATATTATGAGTTCTGAAATCAGTATTGTGGTTTAAATCTGTGTGTTGCTTTGAAAATCAGTTGTTAAGGGTTGTTTGGATCTTACTGTTTGATTTGTGTTGCTGAGTGTTTGTGGTGTTATCTGCTATTGATACATGTTACATTAGTTAAAAACAACTCAGAGAAACAATAAAAACTAGTCCTTATTCAGAGAAAAGTCAAAATCACTTTTAATCTCACATAAGTTGATCACTGTTGGATTTTAACCTGTGAAATCCATCACAGATGATCAAAACTTGTTAAAATGGCTTAATCTCATTATAATTAATCTTAATACATCATAATCAGTCATTAGGATCAGATCTAAGTTCATAAAAGTCAAACTCAAGTGTTTTTCTCAAAAAGTCAAAAGTTCATATCTGTCAAAATGGACAGGTTTTCATGATCTTGCACAAGGTTCAATTGAGATTGGAACTAAGTAATTTTTGTTGAATTGTGTTAAGTTGTTGGTTGTTTACATATCCCAAAAAGAAAATCTGAGTTTCGATTACATTTGCTTATTAAAAAGCACTCTCAAAGTTCCCTGTTTTTGCCCTGTGCATAGCAATCAGTATATACTGATTGCTGAACCACCTGATCTTGGCTCTAATTAGGGTTCAATTGAAGTGTTTGTGATGGGGCTTTTTGGTGTTTAGTATAGCCAGTAGTATCACCTAGCTTTTTCCCCCTTAATATTCAACTTCTCAGCTTATTTAGACTGCTTAATTTGCCCTGCAAGTTTGCTAATTTCCAAGTTTTCTGCTTTGAATTTTGCAACTGTCATAGTGCTTAATTGGCTTATTTGTTGGATTATCTGTTGGATTTAAGTTGTTTTGTGCTTATTAGAGTTGGTTAAACTTGTCCTGAGCATTTGGTTGAGTTTTGTGCTTTTTAGCTTATTTTTAGCTTATTGCATCAACTGCTTATCTGTCCATCTGCTTATCTAGGTTCAGTAGACTTTTGATTTTAATTTTCCTAGCTTCTAAATAATATTTTAGACTTATCCTGAATTTTTCAGATTTTTCTAAAGTCATTTGATATTTTTAATCTTTTTAATTAGTTTAAAATAGTAATTAAATCATAATAAATAGAATATTAATCAGAAAAATATAATTTTAATTTTCATAATTTTCTTTTTTCATTTGTAATCTAGGAAAAATATAATTACATTTTTAGACCTTAAGAAAATCAAAAATAGAAAAATAGTGATAGCTTCTATTTAATAGAATTTATCTTTTTAAATTTTAATTAAGTAAATTTCAATTTTATAATTTTCTTAGCTTCTTTTTACTTAATAATATTTTTAGAAAAAGTTTTAGATTTTTCTTTGCTCATTTAGTATTTTTTATAATTTAAATTAGTTTAATTAGTAATTAAATAATAAATAATTAGTAATAATTAAATAAAAAGTGTAAAAAAATATAATTTAAGTTTTAAAATAAGTTTTTAGTAATTTTAAATTTTTAGATTTTAAATTTCATAAATTTCAGTTTTTGTCCCATTTTAGATTTCTTGTTACGCGTTTTTAATTTAATTCGCGTTTATTTTTCTTGTGTTTATATAAATCAAAACACCTTTTCCATTCAAATAACACTTGATCACAATTCGTCTCTAAACACAATTTCACGCTTCGCTGGGATATAACGACCCGGGAAAACACTATACTCCGGGGAGATCGTGCCCTAGATTGATTGACTCGTGTTGACCACTCACCTGGTCAATATTAGTTGACTGTTTAGCACGTATCAGTAGCTCACATCCTTCAGGTCCTTGGGGATGAAACTGACCTCCTTGGCACCACCGGACACAACGAAATTCCTGAATGCCATTCCTGCAACAACAAAAGAAAAGAGATGAATATCAGCAAATAAGTTGTTTATTTTATTTAAATGGAGATGTACATACTTTTTCCTTCACATATTATCTCAGGCTTCAACGGAGAGCCTTACCAACGGTCAACAATGCCCGCCATGAACAGAATCGACTCAGGAAATGTTTGAACATCAATTGGGTGGCGTGCAAGACGCAGATAAAGGGGATTGCTTCTTATGTCATATGGCAATGGGTCATTAAAGCGTTTTTCATCAAACTGGAATGCTTCATCCAACAAAGCTGGATATTCTGGAGGTATGATGGTGTTTTGTACATAGAAAAACAAACCTTTCCAATTTATTATATTTGAAAAGGGTTTAGTTATCAAGCAAGGCACATCATGCTCGCTTCTTTTGGCCAAGGTTATCCAATCAACACCAGGACAAAGGTTAATAAAGCCCCTGAGCACAGTCAGTGTTGGCTCATAACCGTAAGCCTTGCACTTCACAATGTAGGTGGTCAATTTGGCTAAGCCAAAAGGATTCAACCTAGAGATGTGTACTTAGTAATATTGTAAAAACTCTAAGATTAGAGGGTGGATTGGAATCCTAAAGTTAGTTTGAGTGAATGCATGAACATAAAGCCCCACATACCCCGCGGGAGCATCAAAGACGTTTTGGGTTTTGCTCGGAAGCATCACCCTAAACTCCTTGGGTATGGGGTATTCATCAAGAAAATCCGATAAAGCTTGTTTCGATAAAGTACATTTTTGTTGCCTGATGATTCTTTTAGATGCCATACTCATATTTTACTGGAACAATGAGATCAAGAAGTCAAAGATTGGGAACGGAGAATTACCTTTCGACTCAAACGAAGCATGAAGCACAGTGCTGTGTATGTGTATTTTGGGCGGAAGGTAAAAGTAATCTAGGGTGTGGATTATAAAGGGTTTATATACCCCTCGTAGTTCTTATCCTAGCCGTCCACATGCCATCCTAATTTGACACATATACGGACTTCAAATAGTTTTTAAATTTAAAAGGGACGTTTGTAGTTACCGAAATCCTAGCCGTTATGGCCTAGGGTGCAGGTGGTTAGATAATCATTACGCGCATTTATTGCGTAGTTAGTTTTAAGCACTTATCTTTTTTCCGTACGATTCTGTGAAGAAGAAGATAGAGTATAGGGTGATGATGGAGTCGTAAGCAATATATACTCGTACGTATATATCACTTTCGACTAGGGGGCTTGATGATGTACCCTCCGAACGGGTCGAAGGACACCCCTTCGAGCCTGTACGAAGCCTTCTCCTCGAAGGCCCAGGTCAAACTCCTAAAATGTTTCATTGGCGTAAAACCATTCACCTATGAAGTTGTTACCAGTAGGGAAGCTGCCAATCGAAGCCTTAAGCCCTTCGGGGTTCCTCCTTCGAGGATACCAGAAAGGAGAACCACATTGACTTGGCTATACCCACGTTCCCCTTTTTCTTGAGCTTTCCCGCCAAGGAATAGATCGTGGGTCTCAAAGCCCTAGCGGTTACCACAAAACATGGGACGCCCCCATGATCTCCGAATTATGTGCAAGAGCTCTCTAAGGCCTATTTCCTCCCCTATAAATAGCTTAGACAGGCTGAAGATTATGGTATGCAAACTAGACTCTCTCATTTCACTACCAACTTATCATATCACATACTTATTCGCACGCCAGAGGTGGTTCGCAGGGTCCAACCCCTGTGCAATCACTTAACGTAGTGTTTTAGTATTTCTTATTTCAGGTTAAGAACAAGCTTGGCGCAACCTCAACACCCCATATATCCTTTGATCATCATCAAAGGCCTGATCGTGCAATTTATCGTACTATCAGTATTATTTAAATTAATTCTTTGGCCAGGTGTAACAAAATAATCCTTTCTTGTGTCGCTGTCGAAGAGGATTGATTATAGAAAGGACATCCCGTAGAGACACTAGTTATGGTCAACCGTATTATGCATGTCCTTTTTCAGTGGTAAATAATCATACGTTTGCTTAGTTATGTAAGTTATTTGTTTGTTAAGAATACATTTCTTAACATGTAATAGCCAGGAACAGATGACTATGGGTGTGGATACTTTATGTGGAATGATGCTTTTCAAAACAAGCACTTTAGTCAAGCCTCTTCTTCAACGCAGTGCTCAAACTGCGTAGCTAAAGATAATAAGATTGACAAGCTTGAAACAAGAAACAAGATGTTAGTGTCTCAAAACAAGATGTTGATGACAAGAATAAAGACGCTCGAGGCATCACTGAAATTGGCAAGGAATCCTGAGGATCACGCATGTCAGTCGGGTGCAATGCTCCATGAGCTTTTAGATGACATAAATAATCTTCACATGTAGTAGGTGTTGTTGTTTTTAAATAATGTGTTAATGTTGTTGTTTAATTGAATAATAACAGTTCTTTTTGTAGTTGTTTAATGTGTTAATGTTCACGTGTTATTGTTGTTGTTTAATTAAATAGAAACACATTAGACGAATACAAATAACATAACATAAAAAACATAACAAATAAACACTGGGGAAAAAAATGCAAAAGTACAAAAGTACAAAAAATATTAAAAAAAAAAAAAAAAAAAAAAAAAAAAAAAAAAAGATACAAAGTACACCCTCCTACTAGGGGGTGTCCTTTGTAGAAATAAAGGGGGTTAGAATAACTCGTCCCTTTCAAAAAATATGTTAAACCAAGGACTAAAATCAAAACCATTTTTGATAAACATTAAAACTAGGAACCAAACTGAATATAACCGGCACCATAGTCTCGTTGCAATTTTTCGGTTTTGGTAAACCATTTTAAAACCAATGAGACCCAAACCACACTGTGAAGCTATTGTAGTCCCAATCTAGTCTGGTCCAGTTTGTTTATTAGGTTTGTTGGTTATATATGTTGGAATGATTCTTGGACGCCCCTAAATGGCTAAATGAAATATAAGCTTCTGAGACCATCTGTAATGGTTTTGCTATTTTTAACTGTCACATTATAAAGTGTCTGTCGCACCACTGACACATCACCATACCACTTTCTTTCATTTTTTTCACTATACCCTGTAATGATTTCGCTAGTTTTAACCGCACCCCAATCATTTTTCAGTCATTCCTTTTTTATTTAAATATATTATTAATATTAATTAAATTGGACAAATAAAATTAAAAAGTGAATTAAATTTAAAAAAATACAATAAAATTAAAATCCTAAAGATACAATAAAATTTAAATTCCTAAAAAAAGTAGAAAAATTGAAACACATAAAAAAAACTACTCGTTGTCTTCGTCATTCTCCTCCTCGATCTGATGTAGGATGCACTATCAAATCTTTTTTTTTTTTTCAAGTATAAGTTTGTCGACTTTCGACATACCATCGGTGTTCATACCATCGACATCGAGATTCTCGACTTGCCCTTCAATGTCGTAGTTAGTTGAAGATAACCACCAACGACACCTTTGTTTTTATTTTTTGCACGATCTAGCCCCAGCGAACCGGGTCAATGCGAGGAGTTTGTTCTTCCGTCAACTCAAACTTGTTGTTCGCGTCATCTAAATTTAAATGTGAACGTGCTTCCAAAACGACTTGAGAGGATGCGTAGTCGGAATATGGTGTGGTCTTCGTTGTTTTCAACCACGTTTACCATGGGTCCATCATTGGAACGAGATGCCACTTGGTGCTTTTTTAAGATTTGCCAAGGTTGCTCTAGTGTGAACGTGTGAAGCTTATCTTGTTTGTAGCGAATATGAACCTCAATTAGCAAGTCCATATTGTTAGCCTTGCTTGTTCTACTACAATTGTTGCCCAGGTTGTAGATGTCGTTAAACGCAGTGACTTTTCGAAGCATATCTCTCCATTTACCGGAAATCAAATCTTGATTCCGGTATGCTTCCCGTCCCAATATTCGGTGAGACGATTCATGAACACGGTTTGAAAAATCAGTGCCTTTTTTGTGAGTTTCCTATTAAAAGATAAACATTTTAAAATACAATAACATTTTTATAGAAGTGTAAAAAATATTTTTTATAGAACTTCAAAAAATAAAGATAATTTTTATAAACAGTTAAACCATATAAACATTTTTACTGATAGGCGGGTCAAACCCAAACTCGATGGGTAAACCCAACCTGACACATTTGGGATGAGTTTAGGGTCGGATAATCGGGTATGGGATTGGTTTTTATTTTCTTTACGAGTTTGGGATTTGATGATACACCCTTTCACCCGACCTGATTACCCGATAAAGTATACCCGTTTACCCGAAGAAGAGGAGATGAAATTACGTGTGTATTATATATCCCAGAAGGCAGAAGAATGAATAAAAAAAAAAACCTAAATAGCTGTTGATATTTAAAGAAAAAAGAATAAAAGGAAACTCAACAGTCCCTCAGAAATTAGCGCTAGGTAGTTGGCCCAAGAAATTTTAGGTTTAATCCATGGTTTTAAACTTTAATCACCTTCTTTTGCCGCATCGTAAATTGTTCCCGCCTCACGAATTTCAACCCGCCACACACAACTGAGGCGTACGTACCAAATAGAACCCCTGAAACATAGCATCATAATTGGAATTGTCCCGTACCAAACTGAGGCGCGCCTCAGTGCGTACACTTCTTCCGTTTCTTAAAACCATGATTGCGATGACATCACCCGTTTGCAGTCAATGCAACTCTGGTGACCGTGAAAATCAACTGACCATTTGTGGTTGTTTTCAATGTTATTATTATCATTCATTTTGGATTTTGGTTGATGAATTGTTTACTGAGGTATAAAAAGTTGTTAAAAAGGAAATTAAATATATTAAGAAGACAATAGTTTTTTTCTTTATTTGGTTGAAAGACAAGGCGTCCTGCATCATATAAACTAATATTTGTTTTCTATTTCTATAACATTTGGTTAGGAATATAAGTTCATGTTACTCGTGCAAAATAGTTTTTTTCTTTATTTAGTTGAAAGCCTAAGTGTATTTGTCAAACCACAATGAATCTGGAACGAGATAGAAATGATTGAGCAATATATGAGAATGAATCGGATCCATGTATCATGTTCAATAAAGTTCTACAATAACAGAAAAAGTAATTGATAAGGTTTTCACACGGCTATGAGCTTCATTAAGTAAAGAGTTACTTGAACACAAAGGTATAGTTGACGAAAGTAAGTCGTCATACTTTGTTAGGGACAGTGCGGTGCAGCTGGACACCCAACTCTATTGAGCATTATACACTACAATCAAGATTTGTCCAAGTTGGAGACTGTTCGAAATAGGTGTCCAATTATCAATTATTTAATGCGACTATCAAAGTACGGTCCAAAGAGTTAAGACTTTGGACTATGAACAAAAGAAATAATATTTAATAATTGAATATTATTAATCACGAATAACTTCATTGTGTAATAAACATTCATATAAACTAATATTTGTTTTCTATTTCTATAACATTTGATTAGGAATATAAGTTCATGTTACCCATGCAAATTATTATTTTCCTAATATACTTAATTTTCTTTTCAACAACTTTTTATACCTCAATACCTAATAACCTTACATCCCTAATAATACATCCCTGTTTACGAGTTGAGTGTTGAAGGCCGAAATCAACAGTTGTCATACCGCGGAACCAGAAAATTATAACCGGATGGTCACAATATACATCCATAGAGACACACACGTGCTACTAATATATTTTATTGATGTAAAAAAAATGAAAAAAGTTTAAGTAAAAGAGTTACGTTAAATTATGAATTATTATTGTTAACATTATTATTAGTATTTAACAATAAATTTTATGTTAAGAAAAATAAGTGAAATCAATTGAAAATGAAAAGAAAAGAAAAGTGTGGACTACTCCTAGAGCATTCACATCCCCACCATCAAACCATCTTTTATCTTCAAAATTTTTAAAAACCTACCAAAAACCAACTACATCCATTCACTATTTCTTTACCCCACCCCTATATTTTGAAAAATGGCTTTACGAGCTTTTCATATTTAAAAAGTTACTATTCATCTTGCACCAAATTATTGTGAGTGTATAAAATTGAGAAATATAACAAAATAAGTTTTTGTGAGTAAGATAAAGGTAAAAATGGTGGATGGGTTGTGAGAGGTTTTTTTAAAATTAGAGATAAATTTTAAAAAGTATGATTTTTAGTTAAACGAGCCGTGCAGCCCGCGCGTTGCGCGGGGTGGTTGGCATCAGTTTTTTTGCAACCATGTTGGCCAAAACATTTTAGCAATACAAAGTACTATAAGTAACAGCAAGATATTTGTATGTGAAAAAGGACTTGTTCTGCAAAGAGGCAACGACTTCAGGGGTATTTTGTGTCATTTTCCCAAACTTTCGAAATAGACTTTTTGGAAAAGGAATCCTTTTGCAATGGGGCGTCAACTTCATTTGAAAAAGGACTCCAAACAGTCGTAGTAAAAAAAATTTTTTTTTTTTTTTTTTGGAAAACTTTTGCAAAGAGTCGGCAATGTCAAGGGTTAAAAAAAAAACGGTCGTAAGTTTAGAAAAAACAGTCGTGGTAAAAAAAAAAAAAAATTTTTTTTTGAAGAAGGACTCTTTTTGCAAAGAGCCGCTGATGTCAGTGTTATTTTTTGCTAATTTTCAAAAAATTTTTTTGGGAAAAGGACGATTTTTGCAAAGGCGCGTCAACTTTAGGGGTATTTTTTGCCAATTTGCCAAACTTGATTTTCGGCCAAAGGTAATTGTAGCCCAGCACTGTAGCGCTACAGTGGAAAAAATAATAAAAAAACCCCCCGACATTGTGCTTTTATATAATAGCCCGCGCGATGTGCGGGGGTGATTGACAGCAGTTTTTTGCAACCATGTTGGACAAAACAATTTAGCAATACAGAGTACTATAAGTAACAGCAAGATATATAAAATCTAATAGCATATATCTGGAAAGAACGAAACGAATTGTATTAATTATATATAAACTTTTATATAGCTGGACGTATTTGGCCTTTATAGTTTTAAAAGAGTTTAAAGTTATTTGATATACTAAGGTGCATTTTGAAAGTTCTTTTATTTAAAAATTATATATATATTAAACTTCAACATTTTTTATAAAATCGTACGTCCGTCAGAAGCATATCAATATTGGGCTTGTTTTGTTCGTTATGGAGAGACCTAATTGGTAGCAATTTTTTTATTCAAGAAATCGTTAGAGATTTATTAGATATTTGGTGAATAAAGTTTGTTATATAAAAAAGTCGTAAATATAAAGAAGTTTAGGGTGTGTTTTGTAACTTTTTTTTTTTTTTTTTTTTTTTATTATGGGCCGGGCCGGTGTACTGTAGCATGGTTTGTAGTTTTTTTTTTATTGTGGGCCGGAGGTGTGTACTGTAGCGCTATAGTAAGAAAATTAATTTTTTATTACCCACCGTCATTGTGTTTTTATAATAGTTATATAATTATAAGGTAAAAAATGGTAGAGGGTGTGTGAATGTTCAAGGGGATCATCGATCCTCATCCATCTTAATAAAATTCTCCTTTTCTCCCTTACTTCCCTTACTTTCCTTCCTCCCTATTAGTGGTATCAGAGCTAGCTTATCAAGATAATCCTATTCAATTAACAATGGAAGCTAGTCAGGTATATTTCATGCTTAGCTAAACTAATTTGTTCCTAACTTATTACTTTATATTTATTTTATAATCTGTGTCGGACATGCCTTAATTAAGAGTCTGTTTTAAAACTGTTTCGTGATACTTGTTTCAAACATAAGAATTTTATATGGAGAAATTTCTTATTTCCAAAAGGACACATAGAGTCGTTGTAAGTCCCGTTTTATGAAGAGTGTAAGGGCAGTTTAGAACTCGCTTTGGTATGAGGAAAAAGGAAATTTTAAAATTTAAAGTTTGATGGTTTGTGAAAAAGTAAGAAACCTGGTTTTATAAGGACTAAGGCATGGCTAATATGGATTATAAAAGAAAGTAGAAGGTAATAAGGAAGGGAACTTGTTAGAAAAAGAAAAATCATGAAATTAATAATTAAATCAGTTGATTGTTATAATAATAATAATGAATAAAACACAAATCTATTGTAATGAAACCAATAGAAATATTGTTACAAAGATAAGAGATTGTGAAAAAGATATTACATATTTTAATCAAAGAATTAGTGAAATAAAATTTTCTAGTATAAATAAAAAATCTAAGGATAAGTTAATAGAAAACTATAATAAACTAATCGAAATAAAGTTAAATGAAATAAAGGAATTAAAAAATAATTTGGTAATATGTTAATGAGTAAAATTGAAATAGAAGAATCAAGTAGAGAACAATTGGTTATTATTAATAATAATATTATAAGCATAAATGATAAAGTAAATCATATTATAAATTTATTAACTAAACCTAATATTTTAAATAAAGAAGAAAAACCTATTAATGATATATCTAAGCTAGAAGAAAATATTAAAGTAAGTAACCAAAAAGAAAAATATATATATAGTCATGTTATTCCTAATTTAAAAGTAGGAAGAATAATTAAACAAGAATTTAAATATGAATGGAAAACAAATGAAAAACAAGAAGATTAATAAAGAAGAAATAATAAAATCAGAAGATAAAGAATATAAAACAGGAATTTATAAAATAGAAACAACAAATAAAAATAGAAAATTTATTAATATGGATAACAAAAGATATTTACTTAAAGATGAGAAAAATTTATTAATAGAAAATGAGTTTGAAAGAATGATACGTAGAAAAAATGAATTAGAAGAACTAAGGAGTATAAGTTCAAGTTCTAATAAAAAAGCTAGTAGTTCAAAAGACAAGAAAAATAAAACAATTGATGATCTATATAATTTAATAAATAAAAATCAAGAGAGAAATGAAAAACAATTCGAAAAAATAAATAAAAATATAAAAACACTAGATAATAATATAAAAAAGGTAAAAAATAAAGTAGATAAACTAGAAAAAGAAATATATATAGAAATAGAAAATTTAAGATTAGAAGTTAGAGAAAAAATTGAACATTTGGAAGATAGAATTCTACATTTAGAATTAAATAATTTACAAAATTATGAAAAAGATAATAGTAATAATGAAGAAGACAGTAATAAAAGTTATAATAATGAATTAGAAAGTGTTAACTCAAATATAGAAGAATTGGAAGTTTTAAATATTAGTAATTCTGATAAAAATGATACTGAAACTGAATATAGATTTACTAATCATAGTGAAAATAAATTAACAGATACAATTGATCATAGTGAAAATGAATTAACAGATATAACTGATAAAAGTAATTCTAAGGAAATTAATGTGTATTCTGAAGGAGAAACTAGTAGTAAAAATAGGAAAAAAGATTATAAAGACAGACCAGTAGCAGGAAATTATGTTAACCAAAGAAAAATTTATGGAAAAGATAGTAAATATAATATATTATGGAATAAAAGGTTACAAGAAAAATATAAACCTAAAAATAATATTGACCCCGAAATACTAGACTTAGATTGTCAAGAATCAATTAATAACACAATAACTAGTTGGGTAGGCAAAACTAATGCTAGACTAATTGAAAATAAAATAAGTATTAATGATAGCTTTAATTACATAATAGAAACTATAACAGGACAAGCTAGAATATATATCAATAATTTAGAAAATCAAGAAAAACAGTTATTAGAAGGAAATGTCAATATAAACGGAGAAACAATAACTACAAGTACAGATATGCTAAAGAAAATTGAAATATTTATTAGAAGAGAATTTGGAGATCTTAATGCAGACACTTTACAACAAGAACAAGAAAAGATAAATGCTTTAAATACTCTAAAAGGAATGGAATTATGTTCCTTATGTGAAGAATATTTAGAAACATATATATGTGTTTTTCGTGAAAATTATTATAAAGCTAAAGAATTCAAAAACGTTTATTATAAACAATTATTTTTTGATAAATTGCCATATCCTATAAATCAATATGTTACTAATGATTATAATAGAACACCTAGAACAGATACCCTTGGAGAAAGAATAAGTTTTTTGAAAACATGGTATAAAAATTATTGTTTAGAAAAATATGATCAGAAAAAGATGAAAAATATGATATCTAATATAGATTATTGCTGTAAAGATAATGAACCTTTAAAAATAGGATGTAAGTCATATTATAGAAAATCTAAAAGACATAAACAAATTACTAAAAGAAGTTATAAAAAATATAAAAAGAGAAGGTTTTCATATTATAAAAAGAATCCAAGAAAAGAATATTTTATAAAAAGAAAGATTATAAGAAAATGCCTATTAACCCTAAAACATGTAGATGTTATAGTTGTGGAAAAACAGGACATATTAGTCGTAATTGTAAAAAGAAAAAAGTCAAATTAGAACAAAATTATATTAATATAAATATTATTCTAGAAGAAATTGATGAAGACATTATAAAAGAATTCCCTATATATAGTCTTGATAATAATTATACTAGTTCTGAAGAAACTAATAGCCAATTAGAATCAGAAAATAGTTCTTCCAACATTGAATAATGAATTTAGAACCAAAGGATGTAAATTATGAAGAATATATATGTGAAAGTTCTAGTAATCAAAGAATTATATTTGATATGCAAAAATTTAATAAAATTAAAGAAGAAGATTTCAGTCTTAACAAAAATATGTTTAAATATCCTTGGAATAACTTCCTTAGAAAAGAGAAGAATGAAGTATTAGTAATCTCTAATAGAGAACAAGCAATAGATATTTCTCAAGTAAAGAGAAAAACTTGTATACCTATTTTAAATAAAAGCATAATTAATAATGAAATAGCAAAAATAAATAATAATAAGATTACTTATAGATATTGTGAATTAACTGCAACAGAGATAATTATTAAAGCCTGTTTTAAAGAAGGAATTGATACTCCAATAGAATTAATGTTGGTTGATGAAAGAATAATGCATCCAATTGAAAAGGCTGTTATAACTCAATTAAAAGGAAATCTTATATATCAAAAAGTAAAATTTATTATTAAACCTAATTATTCTGTAAGTTTAGCAGATAGCCAAATTAATAGCGCATATGTACTTTATTATAAACTAAATGGTATTGAAATGACACCAGGAAGTAAAGTAATTTCTATTAGATGTAAAAATGCTTATATTCTTAGTACCCATCATAAAATTAAAATAAAAAATACATTAGAACCAGTTACGATTGAGAAAAATTATGAAGAAATTCTTAAGCCAATTTATAATTACAAAAATTTATTTGAAGAAATTGATAATAGTAAGGAAACGGATATTGCTATAAATAGAATAAATAGTTGTAGAAAAACTATTAGAAATATTAAGTACATCCCATCTCCCTTTTATATAGAAGGAATAATAAAAAATATGAACAAGAAAATTCCAATTTTAATAGATAATGAATCAAAATATAATTATATTAGTAAAAGTCTAATAAATAATGATAAAAGAAAAGATAATATAATTATAATAATAGCAGGACAAGAAATACTTATTGAATTTGAATTTAATAATGATATTGGTAATAATTGTTCTATTAGTACAGATTGGTTAGATAATTATGTTAGTCCATGGAATACTAATAATAATGAACTAGAATTTTCTTACAAAAATATTAGTTTTAAAACAAAAAGGATAGATAAATTACCTTATGAATTAACAAAAATATATGCCTAATATTTTATTTAAAGTAATATATTCTGGATACTTAAATAGATATTATAGTGGATTATTAGATACTGGTGCAGCAGCAACCTTATTTAGTATAAATTGTTTACCTGAATGGAAAAAATTAAAAGTTCCAATTAACTTAAAAGGATTTAATGATGAAGGAAATAGAATAGAATATTACAATGAAAATATTTATATCCAAATATTTGATAAAAAATTAAAAATTCCTAAAGTATATGGATTTGATTTAACTAATAAAGATATTATAATTGGTTGGGATTTTATAAAATTATATTTACCTATGAACATACATACTACTTATGTTAGTTTTACTACTAATTGTGATAAAAGAATTGTTAAAAGTCCTATTGTTGCTAATCAAAAAAGACAACCTCAAAAATGGATAAAAGGAAATGAGAAGATTACTCAACAGGTTAAATATAAAGTAATTAATGTATTAGAAAAGGTATCTATTTTCACCATTGACCAAGAAACAGAAATTGTTAATCAATTACAAGAATGTTTTAGTGAAAATCCTTTAGAAAATTGGGAAAAGCATAAAACAGAAGTTCAAATTACTCTTATTGATGAAAATAGTATTATTCAAAATAAACCATTTAATAATATCGAAAAGGATCTAGAAGATTTTAAAATGCATATTTCGGAATTACTTAAAGGAGAACTTATTAGGCCATCTAATTCTAGACATTGTAGTTATGCTTTCATAGTCAATAAACACTCAGAACAAAAAAGAGGAAAAAGTAGAATGGTTATTGATTATAGACAATTAAATGCTAAAACTAAAACATATAGTTATCCTATCCCTAATAAAATACTTAAACTTAAACAAATTCAAGGATATGAATGGTTTAGTAAATTTGATTGTAAATCTGGTTTTCATCATTTAAGATTAACAGAAGATAGTAAACAATACACTGCTTTTGGTGTACCTAATGGATTTTATGAATGGAATGTATTGCCTTTTGGTTATAAAAATGCTCCTGGAAGATTCCAAGCTTTCATGGATAAAATATATAATCAATTAGAAAATTGTGTTGTATATATAGATGATATTCTTATCTTTACAAAAACAAAAGAAGATCATATTAGAATTCTTTACAATTTCATTAAAATTACTAAAGAAAATGGAATATCTTTATCAAAAAAGAAAACTGAGTTATTTAGAAATCAGATTGATTTTCTTGGACATCAAGTTGATAAAGGCGGAGTTAAAATGCAAGATCATATTGCAAAAAAGATTATTTCTGAATACAATGAATTTAATACCAAAAAAGATTTACAAAAATTTTTGGGAATAATTAATCAAATTAGAGAATATATTCCTAACTTAGCAAACTATTTAATCCCTTTACAAAAGAAGTTAAAGAAAGATATCCAATGGAATTGGTCTGAAGAAGATCAAGATAATGTTTTAAAAATAAAAGATGTTTGTAAAAATCTACCTACTTTATTTTACCCTGATGAATCAAAAAATTTTAGCTGGATTGTTGAAACAGATGCAGCTGAATTAAATAATTCTTATGGTGCTGTTTTAAAATTCAAATACGAAAATGATAAGAAAGAATATCTATGTAGATATCATTCTGGTACTTTTAAAAACAATGAAATAAATTGGGATATAAATAAAAAGGAATTAGCAGCTGTTAGATATGGTATTTTAAAATTTGAAATTTATATTTGTTATAAAACCTTTTTATTAAGAATTGACAATAGTAATGTTAAAAGCTGGATAACTCAAAAGTTAAAAAATCAAATTATTAGGAAAGACATTAATAATATTATCACGGATATTATTGCCTATAATTTTAAAATTGAGTTAATCAGATCTGATAAGAATGTGCTTGCAGACTATTTGTCCAGAGAAAAAAGATATTGATAATCAAGATATTTCAGCTCTTGCTAATCTAGTTGAAAAGCTAATGAAAGAAGTAGAAGATCTTCGTGAAGAAAATACTCTTCTACGAAATCCTAAAAGGAAAGCTATTATCTCAGAATCTGATTCTGAAGGATCTTCTGATAAGCCTATTATAACAAAGCCTATTGTTAAAAAAGTCTATGAGACAAGCTATTTTACTAGAGGCAGAGGAAGAGGTAGAGGAGGCCGTTTTGGAAGCAGCAGCAGAACTATTCAACCATTTAAAGAAACACCTATTTTTAAACCAAATGATTTTCCTAGTTTAACTGAAAAAAGTTTTAAAGATAGTCTTTTGGAGAAAAAACAAGATTATAATTATCATTGCAAGCTATACCTAAACAATTTTTTTAAGATTGTTAATAAGCTAAATAATGAGCCACAAAAAATAACAAATGAATTTGAGGGATATTCCACTATGCCTCATGAAAAGGTCAATCAGCTAGTTGCATTATTTAATTGTGATGCAAACCTAGTTAAAGCAGCATATGATTATGGAGTCCTTTATTCAGTATATACAAAGGATGGTTCCGAGTTACAAAAAATTTCTGGAGTTTTTGAGCAAGTCAAATATTTTCTAAAAATAACTAAAGCAACAATGATATATGTCCGATTTTATCAAGCAGTCGGAGAAGTTACTTTTGATGAGATAATCCCCACAACTCGTCTCGTTAAAATGGGATTAACCAGAGACTTTATTTTATCCGAGAAAGTTATGAAACAAACTCCTCTATGCCTTGAAGAAATACCAAGCTATTTGACAAAGAAGAGAGCTTGGGGTTTAAAGATAATTTCAGATACTATCAAAGAAATAATGAAGACGCCATTCAGATTAAATTTTTACAAGCTAAATTTAATAGTTGTCTCTAATTCTCGAGAATACGATGAAGAAGGTCCTAAAGTTTTAGAAAAAGTATATTGGAAGATATTGAGTCCTGATGATGTCGACACAAAGATATTCACCAAACCTTATCTCAGCGAAAATGGGTCCAGACAGCTATGCAAAATGCTTTATTTTGAAGAATCTCACAAGTGTAGATATTGTGGAAAAGGAGAGACAAGTGTCCCAGAGTTACTCGAATTTCAAGATATTCTAGAAGAAGCTAATGACGAAAGCAATGACGAAATTGCTTGAATTATTGAAGTAAATTATTGAAGCTACTTTGAAGCATCTAGAAAACAGCTATTGTCCAGCTGTCCTTATGTAATATATTATTATAAGTGTGTAATTTTACTTTACTGCCCTTAGCTTTGTGTATAAATAAGGTATGTAATATCTCAAAGGGGATCATCGATCCTCATCCATCTTAATAAAATTCTCCTTTTCTCCCTTACTTCCCTTACTTTCCTTCCTCCCTACTCTACCATTTTTTACCCTATAATTTAACTAATAATTATACTTTTCAAAATTTATCACTCATTTTAAGAAACCTCCCGTAACCCATCCATCATAATTATCTTTATCTTACTCACAAACACTTATTTTAATATATTTCTTGGTTTTATACACTCACAATAATTTGATGTAGGGTGAATACTAGCTTTTCATATATGAAAAGCCACAATAACAATTTTTCAAATTATAAAGATGGGGTAGAAAATGGTGGATGGGATGTAGTGTGTCTTTAGTAGATTTTTTTTATATTTTAAAGACAAAGGGGTGTTTGATGGGTGGGAATGTGGGATGTGAATGCTCTTACACCTTAAACTTTATTAGATTGATTAATTACAAAAAATACAAATCATCTTCTTTTTCTCATCTTCTTCGCAACAACTATCACGCCTATAGAAAAAAAACGGGTGAGCACCTTTATACTTTCTTGTTTTTTCGACGTAAATACTCTTCAATAACAATCTCATAAGCCTTTAACTATCACACAGGGGTCAAAAATACAAAGTTTCACTGGTTGAAGAATCAAACCTTGTATGGGTGGACGGAAGAAGTCGAAGGGTCAATGGACTCCATTGACAACCTTGTAGTTCATTGGTAAAAAACCGTATTGTATAACTATAGCTTGATTAATCAGAAACTTAAAAATGAAGTTTAAAACTTTAATTGCTTGGTTTACCATGAGTCGTTACCCTTGTTTGACGAGGAATTTCGTCGACAGAGCGATGGAACTTGATTCATATTGTCGTGATGAGAAGTAAAGTGGTCAGTGAAGTTTTACTACAAGGAGAAGAATTTTGTATGAATAAGCTTTCAAATAATGTGTGTTATATATATATATATATATATATATATATATATATATATATATATATATATATGGTAAATTCCCAAAAAGGGACAATTTTTTTTTTCAAATTCCTTAAATGGGACAAACTCAACATGTTTTCCCAATTTAGTCAAGTGCTAACGTGCGATCGTGCGAACCCTCTGATTTCTTGACACGTGTCCCAGACAAAAGGTACTAACCAATCATTTGCAGGCCCACTTGCACCCCACGTGGCCTTTGACTTTTTTTTTTACAAATGTGCGATTTCCTAATGTGCTAATGTGCGAAAAAAAAATTTATTTTTCCAAAAAATATTTTTTTTCAAAAAAATTATTTTTTTTCCGAAAAATATTTATTTTTTTAAATATTCCGAAAAAAAAATTTATAAAAAGAAAATATATTTTTCCAAAAAATATGTTTTTTTCCGAAAAATATTTATTTTTTAAAATTTTCCGAAAAAATATTTAAATTTTCCGAAAAATATTTAAATATTTTTCGGAAAAAAAATAATTTTTTTGAAAAAAAATATTTTTTGGAAAAATAAATTTTTTTTCGCACATTAGCACATTAGGAAATCGCACATTTGTAAAAAAAAAGTCAAAGGCCACGTGGGGTGCAAGTGGGCCTGCAAATGATTGGTTAGTACCTTTTGTCTGGGACACGTGTCAAGAAACCAGAGGGTTCGCACGATCGCACGTTAGCACTTGACTAAATTGGGAAAACATGTTGAGTTTGTCCCATTTAGGGAATTTGAAAAAAAAATTGTCCCTTTTTGAGAATTTACCCATATTATATATATATATATATATATATATATATATATATATATATATATATATATATATATATATATATATATATATATAAAAGGAAGGAACGATCGTAAGCACTCATGTGGTCTACTAGTACTTGCTTCATATACATGGTGATAGTGTGGGTTTACATTATTAGGGATGTGAATTTATTTGGTATTAAGGTATAAAAAGTTGTGGTAATTTTTTACAACTATCTAAACATCGCGGGGGCTACACTCGGATTCTATTAAATCTTTTTGCTATCTATTTAATTTTACACTCTAATAATTTTACAACTATTTTGTCGAAATATTTTGTCGGTTCTATTAAAACTTCAGGCTTTATTATAAAAATGTTACTATTTATTATACAATTGATTTTTTTTTTTTTTTTTTTTTTTTTTTTTTTTTTTTTTTTTTTTTTTTTTTTTTTTTCTTTTTCTGGTAGCCATAGTAAGTTTATAATTCCAGCACATTTAACTTGCAAACTACATTTATTATTATTATCCACTATGATAACGCAATGATACCAAAATAATACATATGTTATTTATTATTTTGATATGCATTCCATATATACATGTAATATGGCAAATAATAATAACACTATATGGCAAGTAATACTTGTTATATATACCAAAATAATACATATGTTATTTATTATCTATTATTATGCACGTAATAGCATGATAAACTCGCGAAGTTTATCAGAGTGCAAAATATTAAGGATGTTAAATTGCATTTATCTGTTCCTTCCTTATATATATATACACACACATTATTTGAAAGCTTATTCATACCAAATTCTTCTCATTGTAGTAAAACTCCACTTACCACTTTACTTCTCCTCATCACGGCAATATGAATCAAGTTCCATCGCTCCGTCGACGAAACTCCTCATCAAACAGTGTGACACCCGGCAAACTCAGGTTAATACTTTTATCAAACACATAAGTCTACCTTAGCGAAACATTCATAAAACATACTTAACTGGGTTAGTTGAGTCGGTTCGTTGATTCGGGGAATCATTGGGAGTCGGTTTACACACATGTGTCCAAGGGTTGGTGATTCGCCGAATCACCGGGTAAAATGCACACACACGAGTCTCGAGACCCGAGGGTTGGTGAAATAACATAAAATTGTAAATTGCCAGACATTAAATGTTTTACGATCATTATATAACTTGCAGATATGTGGATACGTGAATTAATGTGTTAAATTAGCGATTAACGCGTCAAAAAACCCAATCGCCCAATTTGGGGCGACTGCAGCCACAGGGGCGACTGGCAATGCCTGTCGCCTCCTGCAGAAGCCAGTCGCCCAGAATCAGGGGCACGACTGGTAATAATAACTTAATAGTAATGTTAACAATAGTAATTTATAATTTAACGTAACTCTTTTACTTATACTCTATATTCTTTAATTTAGTTAAAAACAACTGTCAACATTTTCAACTTTTTTATCATTTTTTTACATCAGTAAAATATATTAGTAGCGCGTGTGTGTTTCCATTGATATATATTGTGACCCTCCTGTTACAATTTTCTGGTTCATCGGTATGACAACTGTTGATTTCGGCCTTCAACACTCCAACTCGTCAATAGGGTTTTCTACCAATAATTTTGGCACGACCAGCCTAAGGAATCCCTAAATACAATACATATACCATATAAGCATGCTAATTTACACCGTGAAATCTCTTTTCTTATTTGTTGCAAGGGCTAGTGATCACCTATTGTTGGTGATTACTGCTGAAGACGAAGAAGAACACTATGATGTACGAGAGTATTTTTTAGACCAATCGGAAGACAAAGACAAAGAAGAAGAGGAAGAAAAACCAGTTGTTGAAAATGATCAAGAGTAGGGTTTTTTCGTCAACCTGAAATACACGCCATATGTGCTATTAGGCTGGTTGGCAAGGTAAGCCATCCTTCGCCATACACATCAGCGCCACGTCAGATTTCTCTCTCCTCTCACTCCCCTTCACCTCACTTCACCATTTACTAGTCAAGGCAAACACATCTTCACCTTTCATTAAAATACCCATTTTATACAAATATACCCCACTAAATACCCCACACACACTCACACTTAAAATAAAAAATAGTAAATGTGCACTATATTCAAAATTAAAGATCGGTGAAACCTTCACCTAATTTACTTTTGGGAATTGTGCCTAACTCATGGAAATAGGTGGGAGGCAAGGTGACTTTGTGGTGAAGTGGGGCCATTTGGTGAAACCATCACCACCTTGCCTAGTAGCCTTAAACTCAATTAAAATCTTAACTTTCTCCTTTTCAACAACTTGGTCTAATCAGGTTTTTAAGTATATTAATAAAAAAATTATTGTGTTTTTCTATTTATTGCGTAGTTTTAGATGTATCGAATAATATTCCTCTACTCAAGCTTTTATTTACTAAACATTTGATATTTTATTTTTATGTTTTTTTTCATGATAAGTTAATATCAAATAAGTACTATTTTTAGTATTAATTTTTTTTAATTATCTCTTTTGTTTTAGTCTTCTCTAAAAATAGCTTTGCAAATTATATCCGATTAATATTATATCATATAACCTTTTATCTTCTCAAATTACAAAACTAAGTTGTAAGGATCTAGATGGGTTTACTAAATCTATGTTATTTTTGTCGCAATTAATTTTAGTACAGACGATATATTTGACGAACCACTAATTGTTTGTTTTGTTAAATGCTTGTAATGTTCAGTAACAATGTTTTGCTTATAAAACCATGGATTTGAAAGAAAAAAAAGAGTAAATTATATTATAAAATGATTCTTGTATAAAAGATTACAAAAAGAAATACATTTTATTAGACAATGAAACCAAAGAAAAGATATATATATATATATATATATATATATATATATATATATATATATATATATATATATATATATATATATATATAGATGGGATATAATGAG